>JAUCMX010000011.1:11021581-11129081 GCA_033459395.1 Hemibagrus guttatus
CAGACCAGCGGCGTGTTTGTGCTTTTTTGTAGTACAAATAGGTGGAACAGCTCCAGAATAGACATCAGAACCAGCACACTGTTGTTGGAAAAGGGGTGTGTGGGTTTTGAGTGCTTCCATCTCTTCAAGACCAGAAGGCTGTCTGTGTATGTGTGTGTGTGTGTGTGTGTGTGTGTGTGTGTGTGTGTGTGTCTGTAGACTTTCTGCCAGAAACACCGCCGGACACAGATTGCTCTTCCTCTCTAAATCCATAGATCTGCAATTAGACCCAGCCTTCTCTTTCTCTCTCTTTCTCTCTCTCTCTCTATTTCTCTCTCTTTCTCTCTCTCTCTCTCTCTCTCTCTCTCTCTGCATCTTTCTCATTCACACACACACACACACACAAAATACAGATCTAATTTCACAAATTGCCAAGAGCTTCTTATTATTGACATTTTAATTGCTTCCTTCTTAGAGTGAGTTAAAGGATGAGCATGTAGTAAATTTTTTTTTTTTTTTTCGCCTGTTCAGTTTCATTCTAATCTTCAATCAGTTTAGCTTGTTAGGTGCTGGTAGCTTCTGAACATCTGTGGATATTAAGAGTCTTTAATATTTTATCAAGAAAAAATGAAATAGATTTTGTAGGCCTGCAGGCTTCCCCAACTTGGGTATCCCCTGAGGAGTTGGGGGTTTGCCCCCAGTAGAAATTCAGCTAGACACCGTGCCAGCCTCGTTTCCTACTGCTACTCTCCTCTTAAACTGAAGGATGCTCTCTTTGATGGCAATTATTTGTATGGATTATTTGGTCCTCAAGGGCTTCAGTTGTTAAGCCCTGCATGTACTAGTCAGGTACGCATAGATTTTTCTTTCTGCTGTGTTTTTGAGTCCAGTGATGGCTGATGAAGGCTCAGATTTTTACTGTGAAGTATAGGCATTGATTTTTTTTTCTTCCTCTGCTGTGTGACTTCAAAGTCCTGGGCCTGGTTGGGTATGACGCAAGCTGTTTGCTCCAGTCCTCGCCCAGCTCTGGTGTTTTGAGTTGGGATCAAACACAATGCCCAACATGTCATACACCAACCCATAGCAAAAAAAAAAAGGTACTTTACAATGGTACACCACTGTTCAGTTTGTTTTATTTAGGTTTTATTAATAAAAATATAATTATTATTCATTGAATTAACATATAATGTATTATATGGCGATATGTTTATGGACACCTTAACATCACACCTATATGTCTTTGGTGAACATCTCAGCTTGGAAGACTTTCCACTAGATTTTGGAGTGTGGCTGTAAGGATTTGTGTTCATTCAGCCAAAAGAGCATTAGTGAGGACAGGTAGTGATGATGGGTGAGGAGGCCTGGGGTCCAGCCTGTGTTCCAGGTCATCCCAATCGCGTTCAGTGAGCTTGGGGTCATTACCATGTGCTGTAGTTCTTCTACACCAGTCTTAACACAACACGTCCTTCATGGACTTTGCTTTGTGCATTGTCATGCCGGAACATGTTTATGCTTCTTAGTTCCAGTGAAGAGAAATTACAATGTTAAAGCATGCCAAGACATTCTAACGTCCAACTATGTGGCAACAGTTTGGGAAAAACCCACATATGCGTATGATGTTCAGGTGTTGATATACCTATGGCCATAGAATGATATGTAATATTAATAGCTCCAGAGTAAAATAAAATAAAAATATAACAATGGTATTCCAATTTTCTCCTTATGTTTATTTGTCTGTTTTGTTCTAAGAGCTCTTAATTTAAGTGGAATAGCCAGACATTAATTTTTAGAATTTCTTATTTGTCACATTCGCCATTAAAATGATCATTCATTCATCTTCAGAAATGGCTTTATACTGGTCAGAGTCATGGTAGAGCCGGAGCCTAGCCCAGGAACACAGTGCATGAGCTGGGAATACACCCTGGATGGTCCACATTGTTGTTACAGGGCACCGTCCACACACACATTCCCACTCTTTCACACCTAAAGGAATTTAGAGTAGCAGGTCCACCTCTTGTATGGTTTTGGGAAGTGGAAAGAAAGCAGAGAACTAGGAGGAAACCCATATGGACACATGCAGTACAGTACTCTGCACAGACAGTAACCTGAGCTCAGGATAGAATGCTGGGATTGAAAGGGAGCTCTGACCTTGTGTTGCCCTTAAAATCATCATTAAAATGAAAATGACTTCAAATGCATAATGTATGAAGCACATCTTGCCCAACAATCAGTACAGCTGTTAAGAAAAGCCTTGACTAAAAGAAGACATTTTATACTTTTGAAATATTTTTGTTAGATTTATTTCTAAATATTATTAAAACTTTATTACATCATCATCATCATCACCACCACTGTACCATTCTGTGATTTACATATTTATCACATTATAACAGAATAGTGCAGCTTCTTGTCATTCTCATCATCCAAAGAAAGCTCATGTATGTAACTTTGCATACATGTAATGATTTTTAGCAGTGTGTTGAGTTTAGGGTGCATGTAAACAGTTCGTTAGGAATCTAAAATTGGAGTTGATTTGGATGAACAAATATCTGTGCATGTAAACTCAGCCGCTGTCTTTGTCTTTTGCAGGTGGTACAGCTGCATGCTGGGGAAAAAGTGTAGTCTGGCACCCTTGAAGGAGGAGCTGAGAAAACAAGGGGTGAGTCGTGCCACGTGACCGCATGTATACAAACGTGTGCGGCGTTTTTCATTAATCCTCTCCAGATTGAATGAGTAAATGTGCATCCGTGAAAGAATCTGCAGGTTAATTGATCTAAATCAGCTTTCCTCAAGTGGCCCTGAAAATGCCCCATGAAACAGAGCTATGATGGGCTGGATTTCATTAGTTCATTATCAATCATTAGCTTCCGCCCCCTCCCCCATGAGCAAATACGCCCCCGGCTCAGCTTAGTGTGAGAACAGGACTCTCTAATAGCTGTGACTGCAAGCTGTTCTCCACGTTTACAGGTTATTAGGATGGTATCGGTCTTCTCTCCTCTCTTCATCTGGAGGTGTCAGAGTGCTGTCACCTCTCATCAGAGCGATGGTGCACTTGGCTGTGTTCCAGCACTCCAACCTGAGACCTCCAATCTGCCCCGTAGCCAACTAATGGGGCTCTAATTAATATGCTAATGAGACTTTCTCTCCTTCACTTGCTCATTTTCTGTTCTTCTCCTTTTTGATTTTATCTTTAGTTTAAATGGCTATTTAGAAGTCAGTTAGTAGTCTAACTACATCCTGTTTTTATAATCTGCTGTATGTAGTGCTGTGAAGATTGTGTGAAATTAGAGAATAGAGTGTGGGATTAGAGCAAGGCTGTCCCTATCCAGATCTGTACATGCAGCCGTGATGAACGTGTAGAAGTGCATCATTTCACACCTGGCCACAGACTCTTTTCGGGTGGAAAGGATTTAATTGATGAGCTACAGACTCCCTAAACACTGCATGCATCTGCTACTTTAGGTTCTCTTGCTGTCTGAAGCCAGTTAGAAAATAGCAGGCTGAGTTTAGGTCTCTTGCGAATGGAGATGAAAGATTAGCATATGCTTTATGTGTTTTAAATGACTGTTTGACTGGAATTTTCTTTACAAGTCAAGTTTTAATGTAGCTTTTAAATCTCCTCATGGGTGGCTGATTCTGATGATATAGACTAGAGCTCTGCTGAAACAGCCCTAAATTCCTGTTCGTCTATTTAAAAATGAATTTTTCAGTATAGTCTTTTCAAAACTGAAATGCATAATCCGTTCCACACTTTCTATCAAATAACATCCCATATTCAAATTATTAGATGATGACACTGCCCTAAAACGTTCCTGGTACAATCATAGTAAGACTTTTGTTAAGTACTATTCAGGACTTTTTCAGACATAGAGCATGTCTGTTAAGTCATGTTTCCGAATGATGTCTTTGGTAATCAGAATTATTAAATTGCACAACATAATTAGACTCTCTATAAATCAGAGAGATGGGGTGCATGGTCATCACCCTAAAAACTACTACTGTACTACATATACCTCATATTAATTCAAGCACATTGTTTTGACCTTTTATTATAAGCATCTTCTCTAGTGTGTGTGGTCGGGCTAGTTGTGATTGGTCACTTGATAGATCACATGACCATAATATAAATGCAGGCTATACCTGTGCTGGAAGCTCACTTTTCTAAAGTCCTTGTAAATCTCATCCATACTTTATTATTCAGTGTTATTCTCTGCTAGTAATTGATTTTGGTTTGGTTTTGTTAGGATAGAAGAATGCTACTTTGAGTGTCTGAATCGTGAAGAACTAAACCTGCAAAGCCTTTAATGTGATCTTTACTGTTCTGTCAGTTCAAATGAGTCATAAAATATCTTTGCAGACACTGGAATGCATAATCCATAAAAATGACTGAAATGATGGACTCAGGTACAGAAGATTCGAGAGATGCCCCAGTAGTAATTACATTATCCCACCTCTCTATTTAAAACTAATCCGGTCCAAATAGAGGTTTCAGTGATCTGATCTAAACCAATACACCACTGAGTAAGAGAGCTGTTTATAATTTCATGTCCTGATTGCAACTCTAGTGAGCAGTAATCAGATTCCCTGACTAGACCCATGTTGCAGTTAAATAGACGTCGCCTCAGTGTTGTCAAAGACTCATTAGTGTTTACACTACACATGTTCACAGAGCGGGTTGATGAGCAGATCACAGTGTTTCTTCAGCTGCCTTAGAGCTCATTCCGGTTCATTTGTGATCAGTTCACCTGAGACGCATGTTAATACAAGGGTTAGCGCTTCCTTAGCCACAAAATCTGTGTGTTAAACTAGCTGTTGTTGACAATTGTGATCATGATTATTATGGTATATTTTATCAGGTTTGGCTATTGTTTGTATAATTTGATCAAACTATGACCAATGACTTGCAAAATGAAATTATTTGTGTCTGTGAATTGCAGATCAGTTTGATGGCAGTTAGATAGTTGACCAGCTATTTGTGATGGCAGGAGGATATAGGGGCATGGTTATTGTACATATTCAAATACATATTAATCAGAGCTGGGCATTTTTATGATGTTGTTTCTAGCAGATGTTTCCTAGGCATTAAAACAATTTTTCTTTGGCTTTATTCTACATTGATGATAAGAAGTGGTTTAAAATAAAATGTTTAATGTGTCTTGTAAAGAATCCTTTTTGTTGTGCTGTTGATCAAAGCTCTTATCTCCTCTTTTGTTTGAACAGGTCCCCAAAGTAACACACACTGAGTTCTGTCAGGGACGCACCATGCGCTGGGCTTTGGCCTGGAGCTTCTATGAGGATGTGACCATGCCAGTAAGTTTCATTTCGGCGCGCTACCTTCTGTGACTTGGTCCTGCTGTGACCTACTAAGCTACTTGGGAGTTTTGTGTGTGTGTCTAGGTTCAGCTGAGGGAAAGCCACACTAGCAGAATATTCATGCAGCTCCAGATCGGTGCCTGTGTTAATAATGCAAACTCGGTCCATTCCATTAGGCACACTTTAGACTGCTCCCTGCAGCCCGGCTCTCTTCCCCAGTTGCTGTAGCCTGGCAACGGTCTCCAGGGCAGCAGGGCTCTGCTGTATAGCCATGCTCTTGCAGTGAGAGGGAGTGATAGAGAGAGCGAGAGAGATAAGTGTAAAGCATAGTGAAAGGGGCGGGAGGTGGAATGCTTCCAGTCTTTCCCAACTTCCCTACATGCCTTTGTGGAGGGCACTTGAGCAGAAAGATTGGCCTACATTTCTGTCTGCATTCCACTCCTCTCCTTATCACACCATGAGCTACTACACATACACACCAGGGATCATTGTACACAGTATTTTATTTAGACATGATTTGTAATCTTTTAAACAAAACGTATATTAGTGTGGTTTTTTTTATTTATGTATCTATTTATTTATTTTAAGTAATGCCATACTAATCGATCTTAGCCCAGATGGCAAAGTAAATAAGTACTATATGCCCTCCCCCACCCCCCCGCTCTCTCTTTCTTTCTTTCTCTCTCTCTCTCTCTCTCTCTCTCTCTCTCTCTCTCTCTCTCTCTCTCTCACTTCCTCTCTTTCACTCTCTCTCTTTCTTTCTTTCTCTCTCTCTCTCTCGCACTCTTGCCTGTCACGTATGTATGTCTATGTTAATCCATTCTAGAGTTAATCCAATTATAGAAACCAGATCAATCTGATCGACAGTTTGGTCTTTAATACAGTCGTGAGATCGTGAAAAGTGTGGCAGGACCACGGATATGGAATATGATCCTCCTTTCACAGAGACGAAAGCGAGAAACTGTCTCGCGCACACACAGAGAGGGAGGGAGGGAGGGAGGCTGAGAGGAATATGGGAAAGGAAGACGTGCTTTGCTGTCTGCTCATCCGACACGTTTAGCTGTTAGGACAGTAAATTTACGGCAGAGGCGTTGGCTGAAAGGTCAGAGGTCAGGATTGTGAGGCATTAGTGGAAGCAGCGTTCCGGGAGGCTGAGAGAAATGACAGCATGGAGAAGTGTGTGTCAAAATCATTTCTGCTTTCAGATTTTGAGTTTAACCTCTGATCGCTCTGTTGTTCAGCCGCATCTGTGTATTTTCAATAATTAATATGTTGCACCTTTTTGTCTGTGGAGGTGCGGGATAAATGATTTTTTTTTTCAAGTGGACTAGAGTAGCAGCCATTTAAAGACTTTCCTGGTCTTTCTCCCTGCTCAGCCGTGGATGTGCGTCTATATAACGGACAATTAAGAAAGAGAAATTGGATAAACATAGAAAAAAAATGAGTAAAAGAATGAAAAGGGAAGTATTGCAGATGAAAATGTGTTGGTCTATGTGTGTAGTCTCATTAGCTGCCCATATCCATGTGCACTACACAGGCTGACTGACTTGATCAATTTTATTGATTCTAATGCCTGTTTGTTATTTTAAGCACTGAGCTTTTAATATGGACTAGAGTCTTGCAAACCCAACCAGATGAGATGCACTGAACCTGCCTGCTGTACAATTCAGTCAATAGAATATCATGCATTGTGTTGTATGCCAGTCATTAATCATTATTGTGCACAGTTCCAGTGGTTTAACACAAGCCTGTTGACTGACTGAATTAGTGCTGGACAGTAATTTCTGTTAAAATACTGAGCATTAGTGCAATATTGTTAGATGGACAGACTGATTCATACCTGCCAGTCTCACTAATGTGTTTGTCGTCACTATGTAACCAACAGCCATAGAATGGCTCCCCCTGGTGCACTATAGGTGTGTATTTTTAGACTACGTACTTGGGGATACATAGACCAGTCAGTTTATACATTCCCTGTTGGCTGCTGTGGGGAAATGCCGCTTCTGTCTGGGGTAAATACAGCATTCTGAATGCACTTTATTAGTCTGGAAATACCTCTGGCTAGATTCAAACTTCAAATTTTATTCATCACATAAACAACCACACACAGTACGTGTAGTGCTTCATTGTATTCATCACAAATTTCATCATAAATCACATTGTATAACATGTTTTATTGTATTTATCATAAAAATAGAAACGATGAGAATAAAATATGCCAAGATTAGAATTTGAATTAAATTACAATAGAAAAAAGGAATTTACGGGTGGGAAAGTATAGGGAAAAATATAAAAATGTTTACTGCAGATCAGTGGTAGAAGGACAGACTACAGGAAAGGTTTGTTGTTATTTTTTTCAATTCTCTTTGCTTTAATGGACTGTTAACATGTTATCTTGCATGAGAGGCATACACGATCCTGTTTTAATCCCACTCCCAATGGAATTCCTCCCACAGTTATTTATGTCGACCTTCCAAGCTAAATAAAATTTTTAAAAAAATCATTGCACTGTGGCATAGTGAATACCGTCAGGACCAGCGCTGTGTGCAAGTTCAGAGCCTTGGGTTGCACCTCATTAAGCAGTCCCACTCAGTTAGATTAGAGTCAGCTCAGCAGCACATGCCAACTCAAACAAACCAATCCTGACTTGTTTATAGATGTGGATGATGCCAGAGTTGAACCTGGTGGAAAAACCTTCATATCCTCTATCTGTTATTAAGCTGTAAAGAGATTCTGCTCCTTGCTGTATGCTCTCAGTTTCAGAATCAATGATTTCCACAGAGCTGCCAGTTTATCCAAATCTTAAGTGGCATGTAAGAATTGGCGTATTTTTCATTATGGAATATAATGGAGATTTATTCTTTTGCAGATTTACTGCACTGGTTTACAGCTGTTATTTGAAGGCACTTCTTTCCCACACAAATTTATCACTAAAAAAAAGTAATATACTGAAATCATACTTTTTGCTTCGCGTCTGAAAATGAATAGCGGATTACTGGTTTTGATTTGTTGGTTTACTGGTAAATTGCTGGTGGACCAGTTGTTCTGTGTGTAGTAAGTATGAATGATTTATTCACAAAGGTCTGATGTACAGCAGTCTGTGAGATTCTTCTGTTTTTTCTTGAATTTGAATTGAATATTAAGGCTATGCTGTGTCTGAAGGTATGCCAAAACAATGAAAAATCCCTTCTCTAGTTGTACATTTACAATTGCTTAGTGGTTAAGGTGTTGGACTCCTGATCAGAAGGTTGTGAGTTCAAATCCCAGGTTCCACCAAGCAGCCACTGCTGGGCCTCTGAACAAGGCCCTTAACCCTCAATTGCTCAGTAGTATAAAATGAGATCAGTTGTACGTTGCTCTGGATAAGGGCATCTGCCAAATGTCAGAAATGTGAAAGTAATTGTTCAGTGAGCACCATAAATTAATATATAAATAAATTATTGAGGTGCAGCTCACAGCAAGACAGCTCGATCTCTGTCCATTTTAAAGGAGCGGTTTGTTGTGTTTAGCGCCTGCTACTGCTTGTGGGGTTAATTGCAGAGAAATTATTGATCACCCTTTTCATTTCCTCCAGCCAAACCCATCTTCTCTCTTTGAAACTGCATTAATCTCCTGGGTTGCCTTTTAAGGAAAGGGGTCGGAGTTTTAGCTGATATGTTTCCACTGATGTAAACTGAAGCTTGAAATGAAGAAACTAACCACATTCTAACTGCATGGCAGTGTTGTTTTGCTTCTTGGCATAGTTTTGTGGCATATCTTTACAGGTCTAAAAAGATTTTTAAATGTTACATACCACCACTTTAAATTCAGGGGTGTGTGGAGTATCCATGCACGATTTTGGAGCAGATTCTCTTGGAGTCAGTCAGATTAAGTAAGATGCTGATCATATGACATCTTGTGAAAGAAAGCAGTAGCCTGATGGTAGGCTTATGGGTGTCCTGTGTTGACTAAATTCCAGTGTAATTTTCTGTTTTAGCTGTAAATGTGTGCACTTTTAACTCAAGCAGATGATTGTTTGTCTTCCATAACTGCAAATGTTCTGCTTCAGTAAAGACTAATGCCCATGAGGCATGCTCCTCTCTCAAGCTGAATTACTCAGACTCACTCACTGTTTTTCACTCTTCCCAAATGTCTCTCACCTCTTCTGCTGTACAGTCTGCTAATGTGACCTGTAGAAAAATCTGAGAGAAGAATCTCGCTTTGTTCTTTTATCATATTTTGCCATGGCTTGCACATTTTTTGTTGCTGTTTTAAGTAAATGTTCTAGTTTAGGTTTTGTCTGTCCCTGATATGTGGAATGTTTGCTTTGTGTGTGTCTGTGTGTGTGTGTGTCTGTAGGAGAGCATTATCTGCTTTGTAGAAACATGAGCTTAGGCTCAAGGCTTAGTGAGGGTTACATTGCTGCTTGCGTCCTGACCACATTATTCAGGGATGCATAAATGATTGTTTTGTAACAACACTAACAGATCTGTATGATTGTGATGAACAAATTGTGTAATTGTCGAATGAAGCCTGCATTTACTTTCATTAGATACATTTGTTTTTATCTTTTGTCACATAAAAATACACAATCATATTCAGATCATTTTCTATTCTAGTCTAGATACATGCAGCTTATCAGTGATAAGTGTCCCCTTGATCGATTGATCTATCTATCTGTCTATGTATCTATCTATCTGTCTGTCTGTCTGTCTCTCTGTCTGTCTGTCTATATATCTGTCTATATATCTGTCTGTCTGTCTCTCTGTCTATCTATCTGTCTATTTATCTATCTATCTATCTGTCTATCTATCTGTCTGTCTGTCTGCCCTAGAGAGAGAGAGAGCTGTGTGTTGTGTAATATTTGGACCTACTTGATCTTTCAGACCTCTTTGCTGTAAGGCAAGCACTTCTGTACTAACTTGCTCCGGATTATTGCATCTGCCAAATTTAATAAACGTAAAGCTCAACCCTAACAGTTTCATCGTCATAACTGTAGGGTGTTATGAATGACATGGAATGGAGTTTTTTTTTTAAAGATCTCTCCTCTGATGTCTCGCCCAGACATCACTGTCATGTCCCTGTGCGCCAGACCCTCGACATATGGCGTGCAAACCTCTCAGACAGTGATGGTATATTTACTCCACTGTAAGCCAAGGTCAGGGACAGGAGGAGCAGCCACACCTTTAAATCCTCAATTGTGCATTGCTGCCCTCTGCTGGAGTCTTCTCACTCACAGATTGCATTTAGTTGTCCAATGCTTAAAGTTTTCAGTATGCAAACGCATTGTATACTGCTGCAGAGCAAACATTAGCAATAGTGCTGAAGTCTGCATTTGTGTCCTATAAAACACATATATGGAATGTTGTCACTTTCTCAAACAAACAGAACTCACAGTGAGGCTTGGCTGTAATTGTGTCGTACCTTATGGTTCAGATTTGTTTTAAGGTATTTAACTACAGCTTTCTTGTTACCAATATTTACAGTTTTACATTTCTACCCCAGGATACATAGTCCTGCACTTTTAAATATGTAATGAAATACTTGGTGTTTTTATTAGAGCTAGGCTGAATCTCAAATGCCAAAGTAAGTGTCTAGAAAGTATTTATTGGAAAATGATTTGGAAAATTAATAAATAACTTAATACATTAGAAAATATGACCCACATTTATTAAAACTCATTTTTCTGTATTAAGCAAAAGGGTTTTTAAAAAAAAAAACTCATTAAGGACATTTGTATAGATTTACCTTAGGTGACAAAACCGCTAACTACCAAAAACTAAACATTAACCAAACATGTATGTGGACATGGACGTGCATGACTAATTAACATAAAGGTTTGTTCCATCAGCATGTAGTACACTCATTCTAACCGGTCTGTATTAAGGCAGTGCACAGTATTTTTTAGAGTGTACTTAGGATTACAGATTTCTGATGATGGTGTCACACTTGGTAGATTTATACATTTTAAATAACTGCAATCAGTTTTTGTCTGACTGCAAATTTCACTTGGTCTGTATGTTCCAGTCTCCGCCGAACAAGAAGCGTAAGCTGGAGAAGGCACGTAAGCCTCTGACCTTCACCGTGGTAGAAGCCACCGCAGCAGAACTGCACTCTCAGGCACTCAGCATCGGCCAAACACACACCAGCCATGTGGAGAGCGTCACCTACTGGCTGGAGAATGTTCTAACAGACCTGAAGGTACACACACACACTTCACGTTACTCTAATATGTACAATAATACTTTAGTTACTAGCCCAATAGAGCTTTACATCACAGAACATTCCCTAACAGAACACATCAGGTCCAGGTCTGTATTATTCACATAATTCATTATTCATAATAACTTTGATAAAGGTGGGTTGTGTTTTTCACCACTGGGACTATATTTTATAAACTCCCTGGTTACACATCATGGACACCACTTTGAGAACCAGTGATTTAGGGGAAAGATGATATCTTTCAAAAGACTGTTAAGACTAGAGCAGTCATGGTATAACAGTGTTGCACTGTGTTTTAAGGTGTTGCACAATCGTGTGCCCTCCTGCGACTCTGAACTCAGCCTTTTCCTGACCGCTGTGGAGAACACCTGGGTCCATGCTCGGCAGAAACGCCGTGAACAGAGTCGACAGCTTCGTGAGCTCCCCAGAGCCCCAGAACCTGACACTCCCACTGCTGAGAGCGTGGACCTGACACCAGCACAGGACATTACTGATCCTCACAGTAATGGAAAAGAATCCAAGGCAAAACAGGACCCTGAAAAGGATACAGATGTCCTCTGTAAGACCCCCAGCACACAGGAACAGGGATCCAGTGTCTCTGCTATTTCCCCAAGCTCCAGTTCAGTCCACAACTTCCTGTTTAAGTGCCTGATGAATGTGAAGGTGGAAGACAGTGATGTGTTGGTTGAGATGCACTGGGTGGAGGGTCAGAATAAAGACTTGATGAACCAGCTATGCACATGCATTAAGAACTCACTCTTTCGCCGAATAGCCAAGTCCATTTAACACCTGCATTTTTTTTAAACATCTGATTTCATTAACAGAGCAAGCTCAAACTCAGGTATGAGCAATACTAAAGTTTTGACTTCTTGTAAGCCTGCCTGTACAGTACAGCCGCAGAGAAAATGGTGAAATGTTTTATTCCATGTTTGGCTTTGTTACATTTGTAATAAACATTTTAATTGTTGGTGGTTCAGGATCTTTCTTTAAAATAAAACCTCGGATTTGTTCATTGATATTACATTGTGTTCTCTGTGGCCGTCTTTGTTTAGACTAACTGATGCGTATCATTTATTCTGTGTACAAGATTTTTGCTTAAGTAAACTATTGGAATGGAAAGGACGGCTATTATTTAATTAGTCCCTTGATTTTTATGCCAGCACTGATATCTTGGTCCTTTCATGGACAGTTTTTCTCTCGTGGTTCCGGCTTTCTCGGCCATCGCTGGTAAGTATGGAAGTTAACACTTCATAAGAATAGCGAAATTCCTAGTATCCAGTTGTGCTTTACTAATTTGATTTTGATTTACAGCTTTTTGTAAAGATGTTTGTGCAGAGTGCCATTTCCTGTCCCTGGAATACCTCTGTGGTTTCCAAGCAGGAAATCTGGGCTAGTAGACAGAAGTCCAGAGTGGGGCCTGCATGGATAACAGGAAGGCAGAAGCAGTTCAGGAAGTAACTGTTAGAAGCAGTGGCGTTTTTCCAGAGTGGTGGGTCATGTGAAGTTTTCTGATCCTAGAAATAAATCATCTACTGTGCTTATTCTAGCTTACGCATCTTCTGCTTTCAGCAAGGACTTTGCTCCCCATTTGCAAAACTTGTGGGAATCATGTGACGACATGAGAACAGAATGTGCTTACACTTACACTCCATGTGTCTTTTAGAGCTGGTGGTGGCATGTATGAATCATTTTTTGTTGGGGCTCAGGTCTGGTTTATGTGATCAGGTTTCACACAGTCTAGTTGTGCCTCCACGAACACAACCTTTAGTTCTAAACTCCTACTGTAGTTTTTCTTTCTACCATTATTACCTTAATGATTTAACTGGTCACATTATAGTCAGTACTAACAAAAAATTCAAAGGCATTAATTATTAATTGATTAAAAAATGGCTCATAGAGTGGAATTGAAACTTAAACCTGTGGAATGTACTTATTATTATTTGTCCTTTATATGCTTTGCAAGATACTTGCAGAAAATGATAGGGCAATGTGGGTTGTACTGCGCGGTTCTCCACTGTGTACATTAATGTGTGTGTGCACTAGACCACAAGATGCATGTAGGGACTTTTTCTGATGCTCTGCACATCTCTAGATGGTGTTAGACACTGCTAGACACACAACACTTAACTATCTATCACTAGCTGCTTAAAATCTAATGTAGTGAAACATACCTAATCATTTCCACTGGTTTACTTGAACGTCTGATCTGTGTCTTCATGTATTAGGTTATCTAATCTGTGGTATTGATTTTGTGTGTTTACTTGCTCTCTCTCCTGATTGGCTGTGGCTCCTGTCACTCACTATGTAGAAGTACAGTCTTTCAGCTGGTGTGGCTAATGAGGATGTTTGACATAATCCAAGCTGTAAAACGTCATTATTCTCCTTCCCTGTCTCAATAATGATTTTTCATTGCAAACAACATACCTACACATTGTAGCTTTAATGTGGAGTTAGTTTATGTCTATGTTCATGCCTGTTTTGTTTATTAATGTCATATCTTTATATATTTCATAACTTTTCATTCATGTACAATGTTCATTGAGACAACTTTCATCAGGTTGGATGTTATGTGCTGTTCTGTTAAATGTTCGCACAAAATGACCAAGAATCTTTTCTGGTGCTCGTAAAAACTCTTTGGGTTAGTTATAATGCCTTGTTGTGTATTTTCGACCCGCTTTAATCCATGTCTAATGTTTTATGATTACAGCAAACAGGAGTTTTAGTTGGTGAGCCGTTGGGACTGTAGACGTCAAACCCGCCGAATGTCCCCCACTTGAGCCGTTACCATGCCGTCTGTTCTCTCCTCCTATTGGCTGCTTGAGACGTTTTATTTATTACGGACACGGGCGACTGCGCCACTATCTTAGGTAAAACCCGGAGAGGCAATGCACATAGACGTCTATAAATACCTGGAAGAATTGCACGTTTATTTATTGTGTAAAGGTTTTAAGGACCACATCAGTAGTGTCACATGGGCATTATGTAGCGCAGTAGATATATTTATTTACATTCGGGTGAAGCTTAAAGACTGTAATATTGCAATAAAATATATTTTATATATTTTGACATCTATAGTCTACTCCGTGTTTTGGTTGTATCCTTCCTGGGCGTGGTTACACCGGTTATGGGCGTGACAAGGGGCGTGATCAAATACTAGCGGGCTGTGCAGTGGGCCGATGTGTTCACTGATCAGGCGCCTCACAGCCCGCCATCTTGCTGCGGCTCTACTACGTGTGTGAAAGACTTCCTACAAGGAGAGAGGGGGGGGGAATCAAGTTGCGTCTTTTTTTTTTTTTTTTTCTTTTTCTTCCCTTCTTTTTAACTGGAGATCCACGGTGCCGAACGAAAGATTTTTTTTTAATTGCTCCAGAGCAGGATCTGCTCATCTGTTTTATTTTTCGGAACTAAAATAACCACGGAGATGAGTATCGACACGCTTTTGGAGGCAGCCAAGTTTATAGAATTGCAAGCCCAGCAACAACAGAAAGCACGTGGTAAGAAAGAGTGTACTTATCGGACTGTGTGTGTGTGTGTGCACGCAAATTTAGTGGTGCAAAGGGGTCCTGATTGCACGTACTGCTGCAGCTTTAATCTCTCGCATTGCTTACTTGGTGTGTCCTGTGATGAGTTTAACGACTGTCAAAATGATAAAGACCAACCCTGAGCGGAATCGATCATTTCTATTTCTGAAGATGTTTTGTAAGGAGAAAAACAAAGTGCAAATCACGAGAGAAGTACTAAAGAAGTGTCTGAAGTACTCCGAGGATTTAAAGCGTGTAGTTGTAATTTGACTCTTTGCCCCTGATGTATGCAGTGTTTGCGCTCGATGCAGGCTTGTCAACTACATGTGATACTGAATGAAGGAAAATTCTTTTCTTTTCAAATGTTTAATCACATGGTTTTAGTTAAAACACATCTGCATTGCTCCTAAGGGCGGTGGCGGCTGTAGGAGCTACGTGTGTGTGTGTGTGTGTGTGTGTGCCAGTTGCGTTTTTACATAATGACTTGACATTGCCGTGGTGTCGAATTACGCGTCTAAAAGCTGCTCCTGTTTTTGGACGGCTGTAAGGAAATATTTTACGCAATCGTGTGCATTATGACTGTAGTCACTGTATGAAACTCGGATTGAGGAATATACTCTTGTTTTCTCCCGTGTTTTTTTTTTTCTTTTTTCCTTTAGCGGCTCGGTCTGGCGCGCGGAACAACGCGTTCTTGCTGGTGACGTGTACAATGTGGCCACGCCCCCGTAGTAGAATCCGCGTGGTACAAACTCCGCCCCCGCAGCCATGCGCACGCTGTACAGACTGGGGAAAGTAGGCCATGTAGATTGTTGCACAAATGTTTAAGAAAACTATATTTATCTTTGGCAAAGTGAGTGCTTATGTAATTTTTTACCCTCAAAGGTCAACATAGCAGAAATAGTGAAAAAAAAAACACACCATTAAATATGTGACAGTATCTGTTACTAAGAATGGATTTTTTGTTTGTAGGTTTAAACAGTTTCTGTCAAGAACATTTTTTCGTGGGTATTTTTTTTTTTAAAGCTTTGTCCAGTGGGCTGAGGGTCTGACCCAGTTTAGTTGTTCAGGAACAAGGTGGAGACTAATAGGATGATGGTGTTTCTGCTTGCGATAATGCAGAAAATTTCATGTTGCTTACAAGTGTGTTGCTATGGTAACTGGACCGCCTTCCCCCATGCACTTGTTATATGCCTGCTTGTTAGAGGAGCATCACTGATTGGGGGTGGGTGGCTCATGGTCAGCTGCTGTGACTTGTAGGCCACTGGTGTAGCATCACAAGTGCCTTATAGGGCTCAGTAGACATGTTCATACTGGCAAATTTGAAAATGTGAGGCATTTCTAAGTGGGAAGACAATGCTGATTTGATTTCGACTGAAACAGCAGCAGCATCAGATCCTATAATGCTTTACAGAACCACCTCATTATTGCACTGGTAGAAAGGATTGTTAAAGTCTGTAGTGCAGTTCTGTTGCTTTTGACATGTATCATTCGTCGTGAGGATGAATTATCTGTTTGTTTTTGTATTATCTTATTGATGCCACTCTGCTGTAGCTGTACCCACTTTTACCTTTACTCTGAATGTAGATCTTGTACTTGTAAATTCTTAAGTAAAGAGTCTTACCAGTGAAGTTTCGGTACTCAGTGTAACAAGGAAGTGCCCAGACTTTTAGGAGCAGAAATTTTCCATTCCACACCCGTAACCCTGTGTGTGCTAATACTTAAATGTGCTTGAGCTCAGCACAGGCTGTGACTTCATCAAACACATTAGCATGTGATATGGCCCTGCTTTTTAAAGTGCCTACCAAAAAACACAAAAGTGTTTTGTTCATTTAAATGAAGACTTATGGACATGTTATACTGAACTTTATTATACATGTACTCTCCTTGTCTCATAGTCTTTATATCTGCTTTGCTGAGAATAAAAACTGTTCCTGCTTCATTGCTGGGACTTTCAGGACCTCAACATGTTACTCTACTTAGACTATAGAATGAAAAGCAATCTGTTTTATATTTCTGCTCAAAAACATAAGGAAACATATACATTCCTTTTTTTACGTGACTGGTTTTGCAAACAGTCGGTTTCCTTACCGACCCTGTTTTCCCGTGAAAGCTGTGTTTGGTAATCACGCTTTAGGTATAGGTATACGGAGCACCTCCGCATAGTGGTCAGTTTTCTATCTGGTCTCAAATTGTGTGGAACATTAAGGTTAGTGAGGCTTGTGTTTGTGTGTTGTAAGTTGATGACAGAGTAGTCCTTAAGAGACTGAACATGCTGTCCTAAAGCTAAGCACACTCTGGATCATGATTATTTTTGTCTTTCTGTTTGTCATTGACTGTGATTTTAAGTGTGCACACAGTCTCTTTTTCTGAAAACACACCAGTCGTGATTCATTTCAGTGACCAGCATGAGTTGCATTTAGAAATGTTAAAGTATCAAGTCAAAAGTCCCTCCACTTTAAAGACCATCTGCAGTTGTCGTGGGCCGATCAGATTTAAATAGTGTTTGTCTCCACTGGTATGTGACACTAATTAAAGTAGCCTCTTTAACTCTTTCCTGTAGAAGAGAACGAGCTTCGAGAGAGACTGCGTTTCGAACAGGAAGTAGGGAAGCAAAGCGCGGAAGCACCCCACTGCACTCAAGCCACACATGCTAATCACCTGACCTCAGGGGAGGAGTCGAGTCCAGAGCGTAACCACGCTTCTCCATCAGCCCTATCCTCTCCGCCTCCTCCTTCCCCCCATCCCCATCCTGCTCCCTTCATTCCCGTCACGGTCATTCCCATCCCTGTGGTGTCGGCCAACCCGACCACATCATCTGCATCCCCCCACATCAGTGTGCCCCCAAAAGACTCGCACTCGCCCCCATCTCAGCATGTGCTGCCCCCATGTGCAGTCCTATCCCCTCCGACTAACGGCCCAAAACTGGCCCAGCCCCTGCAGCACTACCCTGGGTCCATCGCTAGAGCTTCCCAGCATGTTCTGCTTCCTCAGCCAGCAAACACACCAGCACAGCCAAGCCTCATGGCCAAAACCAACCTAGCTGATGATCACCGAGGCCTGGATGGCAAGAAAAGGCCCGGAGGGTGAGTCGGGAATTCAAGTGATCCTTCAGTGATCCTGTATACTTGTGCTAATTTGTGTGTGATTGTCATTGTATTAAATAAGCCTTTTTAAATGTTGTAAAAGTTTTGAAAGTGCAGTATTCTTTTCTTTTTTTTTTTTTTTTTATCTCAGTTGGAGGACAATGTTTGTGTGTGGTCTCTGTTTTCAGGGCAGGAACAAGGGAAGTACATAACAAGCTTGAAAAAAACAGGTAAGTTAATGTGTGTAGGCTCTGGGTTCTGTTTGCATAACATTCTGGAGATTTGTTGCTTAATCCTTTTCTCCGGAGGACATGGACATTACACGTAAGCCTAAAGGGTTTTGTTGCTGTGATGGAGTTAACTTTTTTTATGATGTTAAACTCAAATGCACTCCGTGAGAATATCTTAGCTCCAGTTTGAACTGAATTGGGTATTTTATGTATTTTTTTTAACAGGCGTGCACACTTGAAGGAATGCTTCGAAACCCTCAAAAAGAACATCCCTAATGTTGATGAAAAGAAAACCTCCAATCTGAGTGTGCTGAGAAGTGCGCTAAGATACATTCAGGTAGATTTGGCTTCTCTCGTCTCATATCATCTGGCTTTTATCAGGTGGTCTTTGGTTATGGCATATAGGTGGTGTTATGGCTTATCACTCATATGATCCAAAACCAGATTCTCAGAGATGGGACCTGGGAACCCCCATGATGAGCAGCCAGACAGATGATTTACAGTGGTACCTCGGCATACGAATGCCCTCCCTTACGAATTTTCTCCCCTAAGATTTGAAATTTTGCACGAAATTTGCATCGGCATAAAAGTGAAGCGTGCGCCGGCTAAGTTGCACGTGCGTCTGGGAGCCGTTCTAAACTTGTCAATTCGCCAAGCGAATTTTGTTTGTCAGTGAAAGCTGTTTCGAAAGAGTCAACCCACGATACCAACGTTGCCTTTGGCATGCATTCAAAAGCAACGTGATTTTTCACGTGTTTTTTTTGTTGGCAGATTGGTGGCGTGGGTGGTCTGTTCTACTTTTAGCCCAAGCTTGCTGGCAGTACATATGCTTCGTATTGGTAATATTTTTGGGTGGCTTTAACGGATTATCTGCATTTACGTTATTTCTTATGGGAAAATTTGTTTCGCAATACAAATTTTCAACTTAAGAACTCTTCTCCAGAACAAATTAAATCCGTATGCCGAGGTTCCACTGTATTTACTTCTTTTGTTTCGATGACCTGGTTGTCTGGATTACAGTCAAACGCTATTGTTAATTATTAATTAGTTATTACAATTAAGCCTAATTGAATTGTAATTGGGATTTTCAATTCTACAGCACAATAATATTTGTTATTGGAAGTTTATTTCTGAATCTAAAGCAAGTATATCTAAAGTAAATTCAGTCAAAATTCCATCTGAATAGCGCAAAATGTTTCACATCGCACAGGGTGGCATCTGTGAATGGGAAGTTATGGAATAAACAGCATTTATGGATGTCTAGACATAATGTGCTGGATATTTACATATTTAGATTAACGTGTGCTGTGATTTGTATGGCGATCTGTGGATGTGAGATCGTCATCACGTGATGGAGATGATGGCAGCAGGTAACCAAAGGCTGGAGTGGAGAGAATGACAGGATAGCATCATGTGTAGTTCTTCAGTCTGCATGGATTGTGATTATCACAGTGATTTCATGAGGAGCTGAGGCAACATGCAGACAAGTGAAAGCCTTTTGAGCTGTTTGGATGTTCTGAGGTGCCTGTGGCTGGGCAGAGGAGGGAAAAATGAAACAAAACAACAGTTCAGATGTAAAATGTGCAAAATGTCCCCCCTGCAGTGTCTTAGTGCTTGTAATGGAAAGTTAATGAGTTTTGAGTCATCAGTTACTGGATACATAAGGGCTAGAGGAAAAAATGTGTGTAAGACATGAGCCATGGAATTGAAAGTTCAAGTAAGGCAGTGTAAACGGAGAGGCTTCTATCTATCTATCTATCTATCTATCTATCTATCTATCTCTCCCCCCCCCCCCCCCCCCCCCCAACCCACACAATGAGGCTCTATTTGAAGCATCCAGGCTGTCAAAAACACGTGTCCCTCACATGTGTCTGCTGCCACGAGCTTCCTGGTCCACAGTAGGGCTGAGTGACCTGAGAACACAGTATCAGTACCTTCTCTAAGATCCCTGTTATGTATTTCCACCATTTTGCTCACCATGAACATCTTTCAGCATTAACAGCCAAAAATGACAGTGTAGTAAGTGGTGATATGCTATAAAAATGAACCGAATGCTACATTCACACATACTACAAGTGGAAGTGAAGACAACAGAGCACATATGATCCATGGTAGAGAGCACACACTGCTTCTCCTTCATCTCGCATGAAACACTCTTCCTCCAGAATGTCGTTTTTTCTGGAGAAAACTGATTTGGAATGCTAGTTAGTTAATTTTATCATTGTCTTATAGGTTTCTGATACAAATTAAATCGTTGCATCATAAACTAGAATCACATTACAAATCATCATCATCATCATCATCATCATGAGATCCAGCACTTGGCTCCACACAAGTGATTCCTGAATATAGGATATGAAATGATTAACTCGACAGCCTGGGCCTGTTGCAGTTTGAATATCCTCTTCACCGGCTGCTTAGTGTATCTTCTGTCGCTAATTCTTTGGGACACTGCACCCGCCATAATGTTTAGTCCCCTTTATAGTTGAAGCAGATGGCAGGTTTGATAAACCGATATTTGAGACGTTTTTTGTTGTACAGAGCGAGGGCAGAATGACTCTGTCCCACTCAGTATGTCCATGCAGATGAGTGCATGTGTGTGTCACAAGGGAGAGCTGTTAATAAGTACTGCCCTGCACACTGGTCTGTGTGTGTGTGTGTGTGTGTGTGTGTGTGGTAGTAGTGTTGGTGGTTTGTGGTGTTGTAACAGTGTGACAGCATGTGCTCTGTGACCGTGGCAAGACGGTTCAGGAGTTGAGGCTTCACCACACTCCCTTGAAGCTGTTATTAAGGATTTAATTGCTTTGGATTACTTTTCATTTTGTTTTATTTTGGTCTTTCCATGTTCTGTTTTTTTTGTCTGCATTTATGCAGCGATACTCTTGGCACCATGTGACCCCAGGTCTTTAAACTTATGGGATGGTCACACTTCCTTGTTTCACTTCTTTGTGAATGTGTCAGAGGAAGGCAACTAAACACCTTGTGGGTTTTCCCTCATTTTTTATAACCACTGACTTGTATTTTTTTAATGATCCTATATGGATTTTTAATTCTCATTAACACAAATTTATTCTGCAGATGACCTTTTTCCTGCATCTATAAACGAGGATGCATATTCCTAAGTGTTGCGTTGAAACATTATGACTTCCTGTCAAGTGCTGTAGCCCCTCCTTCCTCCCTCCCTTTCTTCTCTCTTTCCCTCACTCATCCGGTTTCTGAATCATTCTTGTCCTGGCCACATGAGCGCTGAGCACATGGCTAGCCTGAGATGCGTGACGTCAGCCTTCCTCCACCCCCACCCCTGTGACCCAGTGCTCAGCCATGCTGCTCCAGATGCAGCTAGTACATGAGCTTCAGCTTAGGCTTTGCAGCGGCTGCCAGTCTCTGAACATATTTACAACCCTGTAAAATTCACAAAAAACTTACTGTTCCTTTTGCCTTGTGATTACATCTCGCAAACTACAATGGACTTCACGGAAGCTGAGTTTTTTTGTTCATGTGTATGTTTTTTCTTTTTTGCTTTCAGGCTGAGACTGCTCTCTTTGAACATTGCAACTGATATTTAAATGAAAGCCATATGTGCTGCAGTTTTATTAATGTTACCAGACTAAATGAGATTCAGTGTTATGCTAGCCAGTCTTGGATGGTAGCCAATCAGATGCCAAGAGTTCTGTCAACATTCACAGCTTACATTCCTGCAAACAGCCAAACATGGTTGTTTTTCAGAACTAACTGTGCAGCAGCTTCTTTTCTTTCTTTTTTTTGCTTTGTAGGTTTCTCACTAGTTTTGCCGTATTGCTATGTAATCACAACAGTACAAAGGGCGCCAACGCAGTTGAACCATCTAGGAATTAGCAGTCAGTTAAACAAAGCAGCAAGTTGTCTCAATGAGAAGAGTCATTCTTCACAAAAGAGGAAGTTCTATCTAGATTACTCGCCTTTGGGGCTCGACCTCGGCTGTCATAGAGATGAGCAGTCAAAATGGCTGTATAAATCAGTGTGTCCTGATAGCTTTGACTGTTTTTCCTTGTCAGTATGCATAACAGGGGGTCTGTATCTGCAACAAAGGCCCTCCAGCTCGATCGTGTCTCAGCCTTGTGCTTTCAAAGGACTTACAGTGGGTGAAAAACAGGTAGACTCTTTCAGCTCCCTGTTTTCACCTCATCCCAGACAGTAATTGCTGCCCCAGCTTATGTTCTTTCTGGGTACAATGACAGTGTCTGAGCTTTTTTTTGACTGTCTGACCTATGAAAAAAATAATGCACAGTGTGCTTCAAGATGCCTTTTTCTTCTCAAGCTGATAACTAGTACTCCTATTGACATTTTAGCGGATATATTTTTCTGTCTCTAACTTGATAAAGATTTTTTTCCTCCTTGTCTAATAAAGTGGGAAGTGAGAGTGTTTAAGAAAAGCCAGAAGACGGTCCTCTCTGAACGATTGTTTATGCAGCATGTCTGCAACGTGGCTTTGTGTGCAGCCGCTCTTTCTTGCTGCTCTCGACACACTCCTCTTGCTCTCCCATTCCTCTTTTTGCATTCTCCATTCTGCAGAAATGAGTCAGTAAGCACCCCACGGAGTCCAGTCAGTCGGTCCCTCCTCCTGGCTCTGGCCATGTGCTTCTCTTTGCATGTGACTATGCCTGTCGACCTTCTCCACACAGCATGACCTGCTCCACTTACAAGCACACAGGTGGGGCTGTGGAGGCTTTGAGTCTAGACCGGGGATGGGAGAGAGTTGGGGGAGTTTATACTTCTCTCTTCCTCTCCACCCTTAAACTGCAATAAGAAACCTTTTTCTTCAGCATCACCCAGGGTTTTTTCATCCCAAAAAACATTTGTTTGCTTTAATATGACAATACATTTGCAATGTATATGCTAAAATTCACATCATATATAAATGCTTTCTCACATTTTGAACACTTTTTGACACTATAGCACACTAAAGAAAATACTCTTCATTGAGGAAAGCAACAGAATGTAGAACTTGATAATGACTTCATACTGGGTGATTTGTTTCTTTTAGCTTGCTAGTAAGCAGGCTTCTACAAACTAGCATCACAAACAGGTTACTTTAGACTAGCATTACAAACAGGCTGCTACAAACTAGCATCACAACTGAAATATTTCATTTACAAATTGACAATTTAAATGACCAAACTAATATGGTCGAATGCAGCAAAAACTTTTTTTCTCTTGCTATTATGCAGCCTACAACAAACTAGCATAGCATTGAGTAGTCTAGCATAGCATCGCATGGATTTTAAATAAATTGATAAATAGTACAACAGAAGGACACAATGTGACACTGGTTCATTTATTGAGCAGTGTTTTTACTGTCAATATTAACACATCTATAAGCAGGTGCTTACAAATGAGTTTGAAAATTAACTTGGTAAACTAGCAAGATAAACAACTTAACTAATAGGTTCCTGGCAGGGGAATGCCTTCTCAGAGTTAAAAATAATACATATTTCCATTGCTAAATTGTTACATTAGTTAGCATGGGCGAATATGTTTATTGTCTTTTGTCAGGTTTACTGGATTGTCTAATCTGTTCAGAAAAATGCAGAAGCCTTGTTTTCACGTCACAAAAAAGCTTTTGTCATTAGTCATATTAATTTATTCCCCTGAGCTTGAAAGGCACTCTCTGTTCATTCCACAGACACGATCCAAATTTTTTTCTACACCTACTAGAAAACGTAACAAAACGTTTCCTATTTTTCCTTTTCTAACCAAGTTTAGTTGTATTTTAAGGACCGCACTGGTAATGTTGCTTTACAAAATCATTCATGAGCATGGGAAAATGGGAACTTGTTTACAGCTTAAACCACAGCTGCTGAGTAAAATGTTGAGTAGCTTGTGGTTAGTGGTACTGTATGAACTTTAGCGTGCAGAAAAAACCTGAAATTAGTACAGCGAGACGGGCCTTTACGCTGCAGCTGAACTCTGCTCTCAGCCTCACTGTGTGATCAGGGATCCAGTTACCAAGGAAAAATTTTTTTTTTTTTTTTTTTTTTTACTGTTGTCTTGACAACCACAGGGAATCCTGGCATCTTATTGGTTCAACCTGAACAGGGAGGGAACCTTGGGGTAAAAGCTGCATGTTGACTGATGCGTGGTTCTGTCTGTTTTTTCTTTTCTTTTTGAATGTCCTTTAACGTTTTTGTTGCCTGTCACGTCAAAGCCCTCCTGGTGCACATACAGCGGGAGGGGATGTGTTGTAGCCAGCTCAAGTGGGATGTGTGGCATGACACTTTTGCACTGTGCAGAATCCAACTGCACTGAGCTCATGTTCACCTAACCTGAAACTGAATTTAGATCTACAAATATAGTATATTTTCATCTCTTTGAAATATTGTATCATGTGCTGTTGGACTGGCAGCACTGATATTTCTCCCAAGCTCTTCGTGGAATGTCATATTACATTTTTTTTGCCTAATAGAAAGTAAAAACACTGCATATGGCAATAAATGACTATGTCCAGTCTCTCCCAGCTCAGGTTTGTTTACAGGAATGAATCTTGTTTAGCAGAGATGCAAATTACAGATGCACTGTTGTGTGTTTGCTTTGTACAACTAATACATGGTTACTCATCTCTCTCTATCACACTTATCTGGCACAACTACTAATGAAAATTGGTGCACATGAGCAGGCAGTGACTTGATGCACTAGGAGTGCAGACTGGAGAAACTGCTGTCTCGTTGCAGAGTACAATGCTGATTTCTCGATTGATGTTCTCGTTTCCTCAATGATTGTGAGTCAAGTTATACTGTATACTCAAATTATTCATATTCTTTTTTCATCATAAATTCAGTTCTTTTGGGTGACACACAGCTTAGACCTCTTATTTTTTAAGCTTATTCTCTGAGCTGTGCTGAATTAACCCTACTCTGGGTAACTAGTGGTTCTGAGAGTGAGTCCATCTCTGTTTAATGTGTTATATATGGACATGAAAGATCACAGATTGGATTTCTAATCCAGGATAAAAGCTTCAGACAGGTGAAGCTTATGGGACCAAGCCCTGTTTAGCCCTGCAGACAAGAGCCATGTTACACCACAGAGCGCACTCTTAAGTGTAAATGTCAGTCATCACTACGTGGTTCTAAATCCGGCTACACATTAATTGTGTTCTAATAGTAATTAAAAATAAACAAACATGATATGGGAGAGCTTAGCTGAAGGTAGTTTAATGGGTTTTAATGAAGCATTATGATTCCCAGCTGACGTGTCTAACTGGTTGCATAGTGATGTGGCACATTTTCCTTTTTTTTTTTTTTTTTTTTTGTATCCAGTTGTATTTATATGTACCAGATTTGCTGAATGTAACATTTTAATTGACAGGGTTATATATGTGCATGTATATAGGCCTACATAATGTGAAACAAAAGCCAACACTGTACTAAATTAACTAAAATAACTAAGTTGTCTTAATAAATGTGATCAATAATGAAATCACTATTTAGGAACCAGGCTATCCTGTTTGTACAGACATTTTAATCTTTATCCATCATCCTCAAAGCTCTTTACAAGAACTTAGCTGTGTGCACTTACTGCCAGCACAGGGATCCTGCATCAGCTGACTAAGCCTCGAATCTGGGTCACTAAGGCACAGCCCAGTGTTTAACATTCACCCAACCCCACCACCTCTCTCTCTGTGACTACTACTATTGTGGATGAAATCAGGAATGATGTATTCTAAGCATGTGTTGATGAGGGGGGTGGAGCTGTGATCTTCCTCCTGCATATGCGTGGGGCCTCTGACTAAGTGCTCTCTGCCCAGATGTCCACCTCTGATTGGCTCAGCTCATAACCCACAAGCACCACCCACCATACTGCTGCACTGACTGAACCTGTTTACTCGTGCAGAGTTACTGTAACTGCCCCCTTCCCCGAAGTGGGCAGGGCTTTACAGCACAGCACGAGCATGGACTGGGAACCAGGAACGGGGGAGCTTTTGTGAGAAAGCATAAACAGTGGTCTATATGCGGAAGCATGAATGATGCACTGGCTTGCTGTTGTTTCTGCTTTGAATACAACTGTCTTTGCAATTCCAAGAAGGTAATAAGGAAGCAGACAAATAATGTTGCTGCTCAGAGGAGGACTAGTTGTACTCGGTCAACCCTAATACAGATGAAGCTGTTTGGAAATAGAAAGGCTCTGAGACGGTGTTGTGTAAAGAAATTGAGGTTAAGAGAAGCGCACACACACAGAACACTGACCTTGGGACCTCAGTGACCTGTTTTCTGCTGTAGAACTGGGAAATGTTTCTCAGCATTGAGCTTTATCTCGGAGCATTAATAGGCTTGTGACCTCTAAAGTCTAGAACATTCTTAAGACACTAGTAAACACAGCTGAAAGGTTGTGTGTCTAGTTCTCGAAGAAACCTTGTAATAAATTACACCACTGGTGAGGATTAGGAATTTTAGCTTAGGCTGTGTGTGTGTAAAATGAAAACTTTTTATACACCGTTTTGTGGCATTATAAAAAATAATGTGCCATTTGCTTTGCATATCTAATTTTCCACTTGGATTGTTGTGCATTATATTGTTTTATATGGAAGGGTGGACAAAATATTTGTTAATTCTTGCTGCAGTGTTGGCCATTTAATACCTGCATTAGCTAAACAAGCTTACTATGTTCTGTAAGCATTCTCAGTTTCCAGATACTGTTTCTGTGGGTGTTACGATAAGCCATAGCATTGCAGTCTTGAACGATGACACATCATGGCTTTTCCTGTTTGCTTTGCTGTATTTCTAAGTGCAGCATTAACACATGTTCTTTCTGTCCAGTTGATGCAGGTTTATTAACCACAAAACCTGTTTCCAATGTAGTACCTTTTTGAATAACCATTTTAGTCAGTAGTTCCATGCCTGAGATTTTTTTTTTCACTTATTTTGGTTTCCAGCACATTTGCAGCCGGTTGAGTCAGAGCCTCAAAGACTCGAAGCCTTGTCTCTGTGCATGCTGCAGATCGCAAATAACAAGGGGTTTTAGGGTTGTTTAGGATGCCCCAGCTTTTTAATGAATCATTAGTGAACATTTAATAATAGTAGTTACACATCCCTGCATGCACATGTGTGGAGGAAAGTGAAAGTATTCACCCATTTTGTTCTGTCCATAGACTCTGAAAAGGAAAGAGAAAGAGTACGAGCATGAGATGGAGCGTCTGGCCCGTGAGAAGATCTCCACCCAGCAGAGGCTGGCTGAGCTGAAGAATGAGCTCAGCCAGAGGATTGACATAATAGAGGTTGAGCGGCTTCTGCGTCAGACAGTCCAGCCTGAAGATGACCAGGTGTCCACCTCTACAGCCTCAGGTAAGCCAACTCGCCTGTTCATGTAATAAAAAAAAATCTTTGAAAATTAAATTGAATCAGCTGTGTAACTACACCTCAGAGCAATTCACTGCATCTTTGTCTTTTGTTTTCTTTTGCTTCCAACAGAAGGTGAAGATAACATGGATGAGGACATCGAGGAAGAGGGTGTGCTGACCTCACCTCACTCCTTACCCAGAGTGCCTCAGCCAATGCTCAGGAAGCCATCTCCATCTCTGCCCCAAACTCTTTCAGTCCCATCGCAACCCTCCCAACCTCCAGCAGCTGCTACTGCATCCTCTGCCTTGGCCTCAGCCTCTGCCCAGCCTTCCCCGCCTTCACTGTCCTTGCCCCCTGCACAGGCCGCAGTGACCCAGCAGCCCCATGTCATGGTGACACCTCAGAGCCTGGCATATGGGCATATTGTAGCCACTCCCAGCATCCAGCCAACAGTAATCACGCATGCTTCTTCACACGCATCTGTCATTCAGGCTGTCAATCACGTCACCCAGACAGGTACCAAACAAATTGCCCACATCTCCCCCTCCTCCACCTCTCCCCCATCCTCTTCCACCAGCACCATACAGCTGACACCTGGACCTCAGACCATCGGGCACATCACTGTGCACCCGGTGACACATCTTCCCACGCTATACCCACAACCAGTCACCATCTCGCACACCCTCTCACATGGCCAGGCCAATGGCACCCCAGCGTTGGCCAAACAGGCACCCGTTGGGCATCAAGTGCTTGCACATCACCCGCAGCTGGTGGGCCAGACTGTCCTCAACCCAGTTACCATGGTGACCATGCCCTCGTTCCCTGTCAGCACACTGAAGCTGGCATGAGAGTACAGGCTGACGTGGGCTCTGAACTTACTGGCACAAGACCCTGCTAGTCACGTCCAGCATTACAGCAGACAAAACAGTACATTCCAAATAAAAAACAAATCTATGAGTCTAAGACAAATCTATCAAATTTATATATAGCTATGTTATGTTGTATGGTAAATGGAAAAAAAAGATTTTGTATCCTTTTGTGTGGATAAAATTAGATTGTGATGTCCTCTTTCATGCTGCTACTGTGTGTGTGTGTGTGTGTGTGTGTGTATGTGAGAGAGATGGTAAACAGAAAGGTGGATGATATGGAAAAAATATCACACAATTTCACAATATATCATTTTTATCATTGTGTTTGCATTTGCTCACAAAGTGCCAGAAAACGATCAGTGCTACAGTTAAAGAACTGTGCGATATCTGAATATATTTGGATGCAAAAGTGAATGACCACAGAACAGAAGACGAAATGAGTAATTTAGTACAAATATATAATTTAATTTACAATCAATTACTTGTTAAGAGAAGTAACAGTAAGATTGGTCTTTGTCATAAAACAAGTATTGTTATATCATCCAGCCCCAGGAGCATAAATGTTGGAGTTGTGTGGTAACTACGACAGGCTGCTGTCATGATTGTGTAGCTCGTGTGGCTGTAGTGCTCTGTGGTTTTGCACTCTCATCAGCTAATAGAACACTGTTCTAATAAACCACGCTTTGAAATGTGATCACTTGAGTTTGGAAATTGAGTTCTAGAGCCGTGTCAATTTTGTAACCGCTCTTTTATATGCCATTTATTTTTAAATTTTTAGTCCACCCCATCAGAAAGTATCTTTGCAGGAGTTCGGCATGCAGTTTTCTTGAACGTTTCTTAAATCTTTGCTATCTAGCATTCAGGGTGTTGGCATTACTGCTTTTTGATTGTATGTCGTGCGTTTTGCAACCGAGGGACTTGCGTAAAATCTTCTCCTGTGCCTTGTAACCATGCCTGTGTGGCACTGCAGTTCTCTTCATTGATGCACAGACGTCCTCTGGTGTCCTCTCTCTGTAACTGCACTCTCAGCTAATACACCAGCCATTAGCTGCAGAACTTTGATTCTGCTTCACTGCCCAGCCTAGCCAGCAAAACTTGAGTTAACGGTTCTATAGCCATCACTGTGCCATGGAGGGGCTACAGTATAGTAAAAGAATGAAATGTACGATCCTGAACTTTATTGTGAGTGTACTTTTTCTGTGTTCAGATGGAACATTCAATGCCTTTATGATGTTATAGCTGATAAATGTGAGCTTTATGTTTGGCAGGAGTGCATAGTCATTGTTACGGGGGGTGTGTGTGTGTGTGTAGGGGGGCATATTCTACTTTGTCAACTTCCATCTGATTAATGCTGATTAATTTGACTGTTTGATAGTGTGTTTGTGACTAATAGTGCATTGTGGAAATACATAGATCAGATACAGTACATCATCCAAAGCTTCTGTGAAAACATCAGGCCGCAACACAAATGTGATCCTGTAGGAGTGTAAATTCAGAAAGACAGGTGTGTATTTAAAATACTTCAAGCCAGATGCCTGTGTCTTTACTGAACCACACTGAACACTCCACAGACCTGCAAACCCTCTGATTTGACTCACAAACCTCTAGCACTGTGATATTGCTCATATGACCCACAAAAGAACAGCCCAAGTTTACAATATGGATATTACCAAGTAGTCATGTAAACTAGCAGAGCCCCTTCATTAATTTCTAGGATTCATGAATAAGTTGAAACTTTTTTTTTTTTTTTACTGAAATCTGGTTGAAGTTTGTTTACGCACATTAGGATGCACATGTTTACCAGCAAAAACACCTTTTCTGGTTCAACATGGTAGATCTGGCATGTACATGAATGACTTGTCAGGGGAAAACTGTTTTAGGGGACCATATACAGTACTGTATACTATGGGGCAACCTTTCTGACCTCTGTCCACATTAATATTATATATACAAAAAGTGTGTTTTTCCCTATGGAGAAAGTTTATGTTGTGTATATAGCCTGTACATTTGGGGCTGCACAGATTGAACTGTCCATCATGTTCAAGTTCTAAACGAAGAGGAAGAGCAAAACTAGAACAAATGTTGAATAAATAAAATCTTGATACATTTGCACTGTGTTCTTGGAGTCATTTTGTCCTTGCTTTAACATGCTTTAGACACGTGGTTACATTCATTCTCCTTCACAAACCACTGGATCGTTGTCAGGGTCATGGTGAATCCAGAGTCTATCCCAAGAGCACTGGGTAAACATCATCTCTGGGATTCCAGTTCAGTACAGAGTACCATGCTCACGTATTTACACCTAGAGGTAGTTTAGATTAAGCAACCCCAGTAATGTCAGGTTTTTGGGAGATTGGTGGAACTAACACAAAAACTCAACACAGACAATAATCGCAGCACCAGGAGACCCAAAACTTTGAAACAGCACTGCTGTTGTGCCGCTGTGTCCATATATTACATTACATTAATTCCAGTGTATTATTTCTGGTTGTTCTCATTTTCATTGAAACTGAAATAAGTGTCCTCTAAGAGGATAGCACATGACTGAGTAAAAACCAGAACACTGTATTCTCTATTTTCTCTTTTATGTGGTGTGTTTCAGTTTTTACACAGGACAGGTTTACTGTTCAGTGAAGTTATTTTGGTAGCAGCCTGGATGCGCCTCGCCTACTCAAACGTCTGTTTTGATGTTGTGATAGTTACCAACAAATAAACCAGCTCAGAGCAATGAGTCAGAAAAACAAGTTGGAATTTGGATTTGTTTTTCATCTTTCATAAATCTAGCATATGCACTACATATAAAACGTTACACCCCCAGTTAAAATTGCATGTTTGTGTGATGTACAAAATGAAAAGTTAAAGTTAAAACATGCCAAAATCATTCCATTGTCTGTACCGCTTATCTGATCTATCATCAGGTCACGGGGAGCCTGTGCCTATCTCAGGTGTCATCGAGCATCAAGGCAGGATACACCCTGGACGGAGTGCCAACCCATCACAGAGCACACACACACACACTCTCATTCACTCACGCAATCACACACTACAGACAATTAAGAGATGCCAATCAACCTACAATGCATGTCTTTGCACCGGGGGAGGAAACCGGAGTACCCGGAGGAAACCCCAAGGCACGGGGAGAACATGCAAACTCCACACACACATGGGGGAAGCAGGAATCGAACCCCAACCGTGGAGGTGTGAGGCAAACGTGCTAACCACCAAGCCACTGTGCCCCCTGAATTTGCAACATATCAGAATTAAATAACAGAAAGGCTTGCTTAAGTGTGCACACCCTTTTATAACTGGGACTGTGGCAGTGTGCAGAATGAAACACCCACAGTCATAAATATAATTTGCTATACATCTTCCATCAAATAAAGTGACTGATTAACCCCAGACACAAATATGAAGGTACGTCAACTAAGTATTAATTTAGTAGTGTGCACAATTATGCATCCAGGTTGGTGTCCTTTTTTTATTTTTCATTTTATCAGAAACCATGAAAACCAGACCAGAGAGTGTAATTTAAAAAAATATATAACTACTGTAACTGTGTCTGAAGTCTCAACCATAGCACACGTTTAATCCCACATTCAATGTTACAATCAAATATTTCACTAAATGCTAATACTAGTTATATACTATATATAGTATATATACTATACTATATACTATACCTCCAGACTGGACTAATGCATTACTAGGTGGTTGTCCTGCATCTTCAATAAACAAGCCACCACCAGATCATGAAAATCTTGAAATCTTGATTCATGAAAACACACTACAATCCATCACACTCCTTGAGAGCACAAAACTTTGGACTTCTGGTAGTTCCCAGAATAGCAAAGTCTACAAAAGGGGGCAGAGCGTTTTCGTATTTAGTTCCTAAACTTTGGAATAGCCTTCCTGACAGTGTTCGGGGCTCAGACACATTCTCCCAGTTTAAACGTAGACTAAAGACATCTCGTTAGCCAGGCATATACATAATGCAACTTGTGCTCCAGTAAATCTTATTAAGTGCACATTATCATCTAGTGCTTGTTAATATTATGAACAGCAGCTACACTAATTTCTATCTACTTGTTTCCCTTTTTCTACTCATCCCGAGGCATCTAGAGATTGTGCCAGCTTCAGTAGTCCTTCAGTGAGAAAAGGCCAACGCTTAGAGGATCCTGAGGATTCCAGAGATGGACCAGCTCCATTTGGATTCTGCTTAGTGAAGATTTGGGTATTCAAAGCAACGATGCCAACCCTATGTGGACTTTGAGGATGTTATTATAGTTTGGTCTGGAGGAACTTGACTGGCCTGCAAAGTCTTGACTTCAACCCGATAAAACACCTTTGGGATGAATTAGAGCAGAGAATGCGAGCCAGGCCATACTGAGACGTCTGCCTTTACATGCACATTAATTTAATATGGAGTTGGCCTGCCCTTTGCTGCTATAAAAGCTTATTTGAAGGCTTTCCACAAGGTTTAGGAGTGTGTTTATGGGAATTTTTGACCATTCCTCTAGAAGCGCATTTGTGAGGTCAGACACTGATGTTGGACGAGTAGGCCTGGCTCGCAGTCTCCTCTCTAATTCATCCCAAAGGTGTTCTATCGGGTTGAGGTCAGGACTCATGTCTTTATGGACCTTGCTTTGTGCACTGGTGCACAGTCGTGTTGGAACAGGAAGGGGTCATCCCCAAACTGTTGCCACAAAGCTGGGAGCATGGAATTGTCCAAAATGTCTTGGTATGCTGAAGCATTAAGAGTTCCTTTCACTGGAACTAAGGGGCCAAGCCCAACTCCTGAAAAACAACACCTGAATTAAATGATTTGGAGGGGTGTCCCAAAACTTTTGGCAATGTAGTGTATATTTTGGTCTTATTTCAATTGAGTCAGTGGTTATTTTTACACACTACAACATTTTATAGCTGTAATATAATGGTTGCAAGACCCACTTTGATTGTGCTCTTATTTATTGCACAGCTCGTCTTAACCAATACAAGAAATGCAGTATAATAAATAATAGACGGTTCTAAAAGTGTGTTGAATTATATTGTTTTTCATGCTGAAGTTCAAGTTTCATCATACACTATTTATTATCTATTATTATTTTCTTTAAATTTAACTGTGAAGAAATACCTATAATAAATAAATACATTTAGAGATTTTACCTGTCATTATTCTTCATTTGACTTTCTGATTTTTTTGACAGCATTAGATTTATTTTTTATACTCTGTATAAAAATCTGTATGGTATAGCAGATTTTTTGCCAAATTTCTAGTTCATCTGCTTTAATATCCAAAACATAGAGTGACAGTTCATATTTTCAAATATGAAATAAAACAAATGACTCGTAAATGTGACCTAAATCCAAATGTCATTCAAGTATAGGCATTTATATATTGTGAGAAGTAAGTTAGCATCAGCATAATGTCATCATCAGTCTAAACTAAATCCACATGCAGTGTTGACCTGAAGTTTCTGAACTTACATTTTAACACTGTGTAAAACACATCCGTGTCCATTTTCAGCTGGAAAACTCTTTCCACCGGAATCAGTCTGGCCTTTCTCTTGATTCTCGACTTCAGAGCCCACTTGTGTCTCATCATCGATCTCAGCAGCCCGGTTGTCATGTCCTCCATCCTCAGACACTGGTTCAGGAGTTTGGTTTGGTGTAGGGACGGCATTGAACATTATGAAACCCACCATGATCACCATTAAAGACACAACATAGAGCCCTGAGAACTGAGTAGAAAAAACTGCATAATTCCCAAAGACTCAGAAAATGACTCAATTTCATATTCAGATATAGTTAGACTATTAGTCCTTTGAAAATGATAAAGAGACAATACAGATAAATACTTTATCTGTATATACTATAAAGAGATTATACATTAACAAAGTCATCAACTGTAAGCAGGTTACTGTGACCCAGCAAAGTTATCTAAGACTGTTCAAGAAGAGCAGAGTGCATAAGAACAGAGATTACAAATGATCAATTATAATCAATAACGTTTGCAATGTGCCCTGCAATTCTTGGGTGTCTTTACATATGCTGATGGTTGTGGTGTTATTACTCACAGTGTACTGGAAAAGAAAAAGGCCACAGAAGAGGCTGAAGAGATCAGCAGTAAGCAGGGAGAGGTTAACTGCTGTGGCGCTGGACATGTTGACTACCACAGGCATGCAGCTGTACATTGTGTACATACACAAAGCAAAACCACACAGTAGCAGAGCTGAGGAGAGAGCCAGAGACACAACTGAGAAACACATGTAATGCAAGCACTGAAATTGCAGTGTGCCCTGATTTTAGATAAGTTGATAATTTGTTGTTATAGTGTATGATAACGAAAATAACATACTGGCCTAATTTTGTTCTGTCCCTTAGAGTTCCTGGGTTCCTGGGTCAATCCTAAACTTGGATTACTGTCTTTGTAGAGTTTCTGTGGGTTCTCCCAGTGTTCTTGTGGGGTTTCCCCAGGTTAACTGGTTTGTTTCAAACTCCTAAAACAGCTGATGAACTGGCTGCTCTAAATTGCCTGTCCAGGGTGTATCCAAACCAACCAACTGAAGATGAATCAGCTCAATGTAATTCATTAAATTTGTAGGAGTAAAGTAACAGAGCTTTCAAAGATGTGCTCAGAATTGAGGTGGCAAGGATTATTTTAAGAGTGGCACCTGCCTCCCAGTGCCATCCCATGTGGACTGTATTAACTGTAAAGCAATAGATAATCTAAATGTGTGACTCTTACCAATTTGCCACGTCCACCGGATATTTGCCATCTGCGCATGTTCTAAGATACCTCTGCAATTAAAAATAAATCAATGCATGAAGTGTTTGTGGTGTACAAGAGCACTTAAATTAGATCACTCGTGTATCATGAGATATAGTATTATGAGAACATTTTCTGAACACAAATTCTGCATGGCTGATTTAAAACATGTACCTCAACATGCAAATTCAACATTCAAATGAGTCTCACAGCTGTATTCCACTGATCAGTGTCCCGAAGAGGCCGACCATCCCTAGAAACTCCACCCGGCTCTCGTTCTTCACAATGTACTCCTGGCACAGGTTGGAGACTGCATACAGAGTGGCGCCGATGATAACCAGGCCATCTCCCAGCAGAATGTTCCTGCCTGATAAAGTCTCAGTGATGTAGCATTCAGTATGAGAGAGTATGATGACATACTGTATGATACAAATGTTTGTTACTATTCATTACAATAGTTCTTAATTTACAGAGAATTCATTCAACCTCAGAGGTTGGGGAGTGTTTTATCATTATTATGTTCAATATAAAGCATATTTATTTTTTACTGCTTTATGGCAGGAGCTCTGCTGAATTCTCGATTCTGATTGGTCAGAAGGTGATGATTAATTTTCTATAACAGCAGCTATGGCAGTAATGGCGGTTATTATTCAAATTATAGGTTTATATTAATGTTTTTGTTCTAGCCGTCACTGTTTCTATAGTAATGGCTAATTCGCAGGGACTTGTATGGTAAATACTTAAATTAATTCTAATTATAATAATAAACTGGTTATAATCGTTATATATATCAACTATAATCACTTATGGTGAAACTTGAAAGTATGGAAGCACTCCTCAGTTTCAGATATTGTAAAAGTCAGAGGTTTTTTTAGGGATTCTGCCATTGGAAAGTATAACGTAGAGGAATTTGCGCCTTGTAATTAACTATTAATAAGGAGGGAATGACTGTTATAGATATAAAGGAAGGGATATAACTAGAAACAAATCAAAAGTATGAAAAAGTACATACAAAATTGTTATAATATAAATATACGTATAAAATCATTAGCAAATACAATGAATAAAACAATTTAGGACTTACTCTTGCTGTTACTACAATGGCATGCTTCATTGTTTTTTTATTTCTTACTTAGCATCTAGTTTGAAACGTTGCAAAAAAAATTACAGCATGTTCTCTAATCAGATGAAAGTCAATAAATGGCCTCACTCGATCCTTGGTCTCTGCCTGAGACTAGATCTGCTCCAACCATGGCTCCTACACCAGCCAGACACACACACACAGCTACATAATGAATGATTCTGTAGCGTGACTTCAGGAAGACCCGGGACAGGACCAGAAGCACTGGGAGAATAAAGCAATCTAAAAGCTGAAACACAGTAAATGAGTCAAGCACATACAAATGCAATAAATTACAAACTTCTCTATAGCATTATAATGTCTACAGAAAAGGCTTTTCACCTGTATGCTGGTTAATGTGGTATACTGGTAAGCCTTCACCACTGCATAATTTGCCTCCACATCTGCCATCCCCAACAATACATATTTCCACCATTTTGTCCTTAAGATCTGCAGAATATTTTTATTGCCTGTAGTATATGAAAAGAAAGAAGGTAGAAATCTGAAATCTCAGAATGTGGTGTCTCAATTTAATGGAATACTTTGTGTACTTTTCTTTTTTTTTCCCTATGAACACTTTCAACACATTTTCCTGTTACTGAGTAAAGAACAACCGTTGTATTGTTAACAGGTAGTCTACAAGCAGTTGTTGGGGCAGTTAATTATTCAGTAGAATGCTTCATGAAGAAGTTCTAAATCATTGTAAATATTTTCCATGGTTATCACAGACACACTTAACTATATGCAGTAGATAGAGCTTAGATTGAAAATATGCTAGATTTTTCTTTTAAATGAGCTATTACCAATTAATTGAACCAAAAGAAACCCCAACCTTTTCTAAAACACAGTGCAGTAGTGTAGGTGAGGCATAGAAGTGTGTAACTGATGCAGCTCTGGAGCATCGGTACGTCCAGATGAAATTCTGTGGCCAGGTATTGAGATGTGACTGCAGTTCCGCAAATCAGTGCTGAGAGACCCTGGCCCATGGCCAGCATTTTCAGGAGCTTCCTATAAAAACCATGCACAATGAAACTAAGGCTGCTCCTTACACATTCAGAAAAATGGTACTAAACAGTATCTTTCATTGTCACTTGGGTGGTACCATCAAGCGTATATCTTTCGTACCTTCAATACAGTTTCCATCTCATTAAAAACTTTCAAGGTATATAAATATACTGTTGTTTGTTTTAGAGTAAATTAAAGTTGTTTTAAATGTATAATACCTGAACCTTTCCAGGTAAAAGATGCATATTAAAGTTACAAAAGGTGCACATTTGATAATATCCTAACCCAGCAACCAGGAAATTTTTGTTTTTGTGAGAGTGTACATTGGTTAATTGCTTAAACGCTGTAGATTATAAGTATACATTTGCTCACGCTAGTGTGCACTTTGCTAAACACTTGACATTTAGAGTGACTCAGTAAATTAAACAGTAAATTAACTTGAAAAGATTCTTTGTTAGCATGGAAAGGAAATGGGTAATAGTGAGGACATATCTTCGCTCACCATGTGAAAATTTCCCTCCATTTGAAATGTCTGAATTCCCTTGCAAGCTTTTGACAGACTGATACACGTTGGTCATGACTCATCGCTGCTTCTCTGCTCTTCTCACTCGTGCTCTGAAGTGATCTTCTGCCAGCCGAAGTGTCCGGCAAGAATACAATGCCATATCTTAACTAACAAAGTGAATCATTTACTGTGTAACTTACAAAGCTGAGAATGATAACACATTTTACAGCCCAAGCATGGAGTATAAATGTAGCTTATTGTACAGTGTACAAAGTATCAACTATTGTTCCTTAAAGAAATATGTAATATACGTTATATATATATTTGGATTTATTTAATAAAGAAACTGGCCGTAAACTTGGAGGTCATAAATATGCCCTGTGTATATAACTGGGTGTGTGAAAGAAAGAGAGACTATGACTTTTGTCATTATGGTACTGTCAGTGATTGTGGAAGGGGTTAAACCAAAAGAATGCATGTTTGAACATGAAGGGGAACTAAAGAATAATCAGGGCTAATAAGGCCCAATACTCCACTCAACCCATGGGCTCTCTTCCCTAGAAAAAAAAAAATACAAACGCTCTCTAAAATTATATTGTTCATACAAAAAAACCTATGTGCATAATATAAAGACTTGTCAACACACATATGCACACAATTTATTACATTCCTTTATTACACATGAAGCATGTGCCATAAACACTGCTGGGGTACAGCAAGCCTGTTACACAATATGCATAAATATACAATGGTGAATTCAATACATAACATATTTGTGGACCTGTAAACTTTATACTCACCAATTCTGGCTAAAGCTTAACCTCAGATCATATTTGCCTTTACTCACCCTAATCTGTGTTTTTTGTGAGTATCTTTTACACACAACACAAACAAACTATAGACCTTCAAGTTCCTTAATTTTCAGGTTTAATACTTATTTTAAGAGAAGTTTCCAAAATGATGTTGTGTCACTGATCTATTAATGTGAATTAATATACATGGGGTGGTGGTAGCTCAAGTGGTTAAGGTTAAGTGGTTAAGGCTCTGGGTCATGAACGGAAGACTGGGGTTCAAGCTCCAGCACCACCAAGCTGCTACCATTGGGCCCTTGAGCAAGACCCCCAACCCACCCTGCTCCAGGGGTGCTGCATCATGGCTGACCCTTTGCTCTGACCCCAACCCCCATGGATGGTATATGCAAATAAAGACAAATAAAGACAACTTAACTTATAACCACCAGTTTGTGGCTGTCCAATTTGTCCACATTGTCATGCCTTGGTTCACCCTGATAGTTACATTTTCAATTATTAAGCATAATATAACAGGGCATTAAAAGGGACAGTGCTGTGTAATTAAGAACCTTAGCCATGATATTTCTATTACACTAGTACGGCGGCACGGTGGCTTAGTGGTTAGCATGTTCGCCTCACACCTCCTGGGTTCGAGTCTCGCTCCCGCTTACTGTGTGTGTGTGGAGTTTGCATGTTCTCCCTGTGCTTGGTGGGTCACCCAAAGTCATGCTTCTAGGTCTCTAGAAGTCTCTAAAGTGAATGTGTGTGTGTCCTGTGATGGGTTGGCACTCTGTCCAGGGTGTATGATGCCTGAGATATAAACAGGCTCCCTGTGACCTGATGATAGATTGGATAAGTGGTACAGACAGTGGATGGATTTTTTCTGGACATTTTTCTTATGAATTAATGGGATTTTTCTTTTCTTAAGTTGTTAAATGATTCTAAGACATTCGATATACCACTTATATTAACACTTTTATCATGTTTAAGTAGTCATTTTAAAGTTGATGATCCGTGGGCTTGATGATGAAGTTTCACAAATCACTGCAGAATGATTAAAGAAGCAATAAATTAATAAACTATAAGAAACTATAAATGCAACTCCTTTATTCAGATCCTTCTTCTGTTTCAGGACTGTGCTTGGAAAGTGATTGCATTTTACTGCACTGATTAAATTCAATGCAACGTGAAACAAAGAATAGATATTAAAAAAAAAATTGTAGTTTTGCTTTTCAGTGTGTAAAGCTTGTCAATAATGAGAGGTGAAAGGCTGCTTAGTGTCTGCTCCACGCCTGAGGGCGGCAGTAATGGCGGTTAGGAGTCCTGAGCTGGAGGAGGGAGCAGTAGCAGGTCTCCAGCATCATCACAGAGCTACAGCTAGCTGTCACCCGGCTGTTTTGATACAATGATGGAAGATGAAGAATTAGAATTTGTGGAGGATTTCGACGCAATTTTACACCTTACTCCCGAAGTGCAGCTGGCCATCGAACAGGTATATTGTCATGTTTAACGGTGCGATAGTTACTACATTCTACCTGGCTAGGCTAAGCTAAAAGGTGTACTCTAACTAGCTATCTTCCATCAGCTTGTATATCACTGTCACTGAATAGTACTTCTGACCAATGCTTCGTAAATTAACTAAATAAACATATTATGAACAATTATAAATACGTTAGTTTAATAAGTGTCATAGCTGTAGTGGTTCATGCTTGCCAGCTGTTTTGCTAGCTTAGCTATAAGACGAGCTAGTTAGTTCTGCATTATCTGGATAAATTGAGACAGAATCTCATTTATTTCGCACCTATAAAACACACAGGGCTGTATAAAGCTTTAAAAACAAAAACGAAAAGAGAGCTGTTTGTTTGTGTATGTTTTTCAAGACCCAAGGATAATCAGTGATACAAGCTGGATTTATCAGCAAGACGTATACTTTGAATAATTGTATATATTTTTTCGGGATCTCTTTATTTGAAGGTGTTTCCCAGTCAGGATCCACTCGATCGAGCTGATTTCAATGCAGTTGAATACATTAATACTTTGTTTCCAACGGAGCAGGTGAGTCACGTGATCGTCTGACAACTTGTGTATAAAACATTATTTTATAAGACCAAATTAAAATAGCGTGCTTTATTTTCGTGTAGTTAAATATGTTCACAGGTTCAATCGAAATGGAATAAAGCAACATACTTTGTGAAGCGTCTGGGTTTTACTTCAGTGGCTTGTCACACCGATCAGGCATAACATTATGACCACCTGCCTAATATTGTGTTGGTCCTCCTTTTGCTGCCAAAACAGCCCTGACCCGTCATGCACGGTGTACTCGGAGACCTTTCTATCAGAACCAGCATTAACATCTTCAGCAATTTCAGCAACAGTAACTCATCTGTTGGATCGGATCACACGGGCCAGCCTTCGCTCCCCACATGCATCAGTGAGCCTTGGCTGCCCATGACCCTGTCACCGGTTCACCGCTGTTCCTTCCTTGGACCATTTTTGATAGATACTGACCACTGCAGACTGAGAACACCCCACAAGAGCTGCAGTTTTGGAGATACTCTGATCCAGTCGTCTAGCCATCACAATTTGGCCCTTGTCAGACTCGCTCAAATCCTTACGCTTGCCCATTTTTCCTGCTTCTAAAACATCAAATTTGAGGACAAAATGTTCACTTGCTGCCTAATATATTTCACCCATGCCATGATGAGGAGATAATCAGTGTTATTCACTGCTCATAATGTTATGCCTGATTAGTGTATACTTTACTTACTTTGCCAGGCAAAGGTTTTCAGACAGCTGTAGTGTCTTATGTTTTATTAAAATATGAAATGTATACCGATATATGAGTTTTCCCCAAACTGTTTCCATAAAGTACAAGATGTCTTTATATGCTGTGGGCTCAACAAAAAAATGTTCCCGCATGACAGTGACCCTGTTCACAAAGCGAGCTCCATGAAGACGTGGTTTGCTGAGGTTTTATTGGAAGAACTTGAGTGTCCTGCACTGAGCCTTCAGGATGAACTGAAACGCTGTCTGCATTTCAGAATTTTTTCACCCAAATCATTAGCTGACTTTAATAAAGCTCTTATGAACACAAATTCCCATTCCAAAATGAACAAAAATCCCCACACCCACACTCCAAAATGTACTGCAAAGACTTCCTAAAAGAGTGGAGGATATTATAAAAGCGAAGGGGAACTAAATCTGGAACAGGATGTTTAGCAACCACATATGGGTGTGATGGGGTAGTGTCCAGAAACATCTTGCGATATAGTGTAGAGAGATTGTTTGGTATTATTTATGAGGAACTTCTAAGACACAACATATTTTTGTTTAATCATAGCGATCACAATCAGGCTTTTTCCCATAAGGTCTAGATTGTCTCCAGTACAAGTTGTCTTGGATAACAGCATCTGACAAATAATTCAAATAAAATTGTTACAGTATACGTCCAAGACCTCACAATATACAATCTCACAATCTTGAAACAAGAACATTATTCAACATATGAAGGATGATAATCGAGCAGCCAGCTATTTAGAGCTGTTTAAGTGTAATACGAAGCAGTGTGAGTCAATATTATGCAAGCTTTTGGCTATTTGTTTTGTCACTGACGGTTCAGGGAGCTTTGGCACTGAACTTCACAAAAACGTCTACATTAATGAACACACTTGTTTGAGATTGAGTAGCAGAGAGTTAATATGTACTATATTAGACTGTATTAGTCTTTACATTATGATGAATATCATAATGTACAGTGTGGAATATCATATGTTGTTTGCTTTCTAGCAATAAAAAGCATGTCTTCGAAAAATCTCCTTCATATTTGACACCTCAGACTAATTTCACAGTCTTTTAAGTTTACTAACATGAGACTTGAGTGAGACTGACGAGCACAGAGTAAGAGAACGAAAGAGAAATGCTCAGTGCAAAAGGAAATGATTAAGATTCCTAAATAAGCATATAATAGTGATTTAAAAAAAAAATACTTGCATGTGTTCTATTGGACATACTGATACAGAAACACATGTATTGGTTTAGTCGTAATGGCCGACCAGGTTGTCTTTGTTCCATGCTGTTTTCATTTTGGGGCACTGATTTTTTATCTGTGAACTACACCCCTATGTATGCCATCCTTTCCCCCCTATTTTTATTTGACCACTAGGTTGTGCTATTACCCTGTGCCCTAATTTGCAAGGACAGTGCTTAATGAGGTTTCAGGAGAAGATTCATGTTAATATGCATTAAATAAATAAATTAATTGCATTATTGACTTTTAGTGAGTTATGTTCTAAATCTTGCTTTTAACAGTCACTGGCAAATATAGATGAAGTGGTAAACAAGATTCGCCTGAAAATCAGGTGAGTTTTTCATTTGCCATGATAAATGATTACGATGCCTCACACTGAATTACATTAGTGATTCGGCCCACTGGTGTCTTTATTGATTTGTGCTTTTTCTTTCACACAGACGCCTGGATGACAACATCAGGACAGTAGTGAGGGGACAAACTAACGTGGGACAGGATGGCAGGCAGGTGGGTGTCTCATGTCCCCACATCATCAGCCCATGGCTCAGTTCTCTTTGAGAAAGATTTGCACATGATTCCTGCAAAGTGAAAAATAAACGATGGACTTGTTGATGTGTACTTTCTGCTCTCTCATATGAGAAAGTTTATGGAAAGGGTCCTTGACAGAGAATGTTTGTATGAGATGATGGATTGTTGTTGGTAGAGAAGTAAGATGAATTGGAGTAGCAGAGAACTGTTAGTGAAGCTTGCTTGAGGGTTGCAGCACAAATACAGAAAGTCTGTAGTGTTCGATGTGAAACCAGATCCTGGTGAGCTGCTGCTGCTGTCAGAGGTCTTCTGTCTGCTCACATACAAATGTCTCACAGCCTGGGTTTGACTGCTGTGTTTGACACTCTTATAGCCAGTTTTTTTAAAGCAGATATCAGATATTTCATATCACAGTTAGTTATTTTTCCACTGACATTTAATAATTATTTCTGTTTCCTGTGTTCATATTAGCTATGATTTGTCAGAGCTGTCACGTTCCTAGCCCCCCCCCCCCCCCCCCCCCCCCCCCCCCCTTCTCTCTCTGGAAGAGAAAGCACATTTCTTTCAGATTCCCCTGTTTTTTGGCTATGGTGGCATTCCACATTGTGGTTTTGTGTCCTGCTGCTTCTTGGAGCTGGTGGAAAACCCTGATTCAACACAGATCCGTGCTCAATCAGAGCAGCAGGCAGAGGTGAAATGTGACACCTAATTGTGAGGTATGAGCCGGTGCAGGCGAAGACTGAGAGGGGCCTGGTGGTCGTCTCATAACCACCTTACTCCGAGATGTGGAAAGTCAAGGTTTGGAGTCTCTGGGCCGGTATCCCTCTGAGATGTTTCCACCAAGCAAAAGGAAAATCCCTTCTGCAGATGGAAATGCTGGATTACAGATGTAGAGGCCGGGGGCTGATGGAGGAGAGATGGAAAACACACCAGCTTGTTCTTTGTTTAGTCTGAGAAGTATTTATCATTAGGGTGGAGACACGTGCTTCTGAATCGCAGTCTCAGGGGCCTGCATGATGATAATTCTAGCTGTGTGGAGGTGGTGGGAAAACATGTGTCTTTAAAGTGTTCAGAGTGTCACGGATTTGAACAGATCATTCTCCGTCGTTTTGTCAGGAGAGGTTGAAGAGTGAGTCAGAGCGCTCATGTTGAGTTGGAGGTCACAGCCAGATAAGCAGTGACTCCAGCGATGTTCCACAATCACTTCACAGATGTTCCCCCTCTTTAAATACCCTGTGGACATCTTAGGGAAAAAATTGTTGTTGTCTGCTTGCTGAGTGGGCTCACTCGGTGGAAGTTATGGGCAGCTCTGCACCCCAGGAGACAGCTGATTCACTAAACTCATTGTTTTGAAGAAATACCTTATTTACCCTGTATTCATGTCTGTGAAAGTCTACATCCCTCTCTCTTCCTGATTAATAATTGGATTCTTTTCTTCAAACATTTTTGACACTATTTGGTGAAAAACTTTGGAAGTTTGGCACACCTGATACGATCAACTGCTCTTGATATTGCTTGTGATATAAGGTCAAGATTATCCGTAATACTGAAAAACAGTTTTACAATATGGTGAAATTTACATAACAACATTTTATCGAGCACATAATCACCAAAACGCCAAAGCATTTGGTGTCAATTATCACTGTCACTGGTTCCTCCCATTGGTTCATTGTTGTCTAGCCCAGCCAAAACTGTGATGTATATTATTTTCTTTGATGCAGTTTGAAATTCCATATAAAAGGCTTGCTGTATTGTGTTCCCAGATGGGGCTGGGGGTAGGGGCTTCATCTAAGGATTTTATGGCTGTCACAGAGCGAGTAGGGATCAGGATGTGTCATCTAGTTTCTGGCATGTGGAGCAGATTATTAGGAATGCTGAGGAACTACTCTAAAAATATGTAAATAAAAAAAGTGCACAGCTTGTGTGTTTTTTAAAACACTCAGCTCTGTCTTCCCTTTTTTTTTTTTTTTTTAGACGTGGCATGATCAATATAATAACATCAATATAATACATTTTCAGCTATGTTTGTGTTGTGAAATTAAAATCAAAATTAATTTTAACATCTAAAATGATATAAAATTGATTCATATTAAATGAAAACAATTCAGTGTCTAAATTGAAAATGTACAATGCATTCAAAGTGGACAAGCTACTTGATGAATAAGTATAGCTGAAGATCTTGAAAGAACACATGGATGTGAATGGACACAATAGATGCCTATTTTCCTATGAGATTTAAAGACAGACTTATAAAAGAAATCTTTTTAATGTTTTCAGTTTTATGGAACAAATTCTAATGACCAATAATAATAATATATGATCAGATTTTATGTTGTCAGTTAAAATCTACAGTTGGAACATGGTATTGCTTGTGGATGATTACACACCAGAAGCTTTTGTGTTTTCTGATTTTTATGTCTGATTCCTGAGTTACATAATTGACAATAACTACACATTTGGAAATGCCTGTCTCTTGTGTACTAACGGCTCCAAGTTCCTGAGCACTTCCTGTTGGCTGACAATGTTGCCGCGATTCAAACAATTGAAGCCATTCATCAGTAACTGAAATAATCAAATAGATTAATGTTGATTTGTTTTTGACAGCAAGAATAAGCAAATTAGCTGAATGGCGAATGGTATACGGTTGCATTCGCACTAGTTACTGTGTACATTTCGTTAGACAAGCATACAGATGTGTCAGAAACTCTGTTCTTCTAGTCCATGCTAAGATTGATATTCTACTGCTGTAGTTGGTCCTTGTGTGGGACTATAGACATTATGTTTTGCAGAAACCACAGCTAGAGTGTGTTAACGTTTCATTCGTATGTGAAGAAGACATATTTGCAAATTCTCTGCATGAAAATGAGTTCTCTGGAAGATTCCTTATTTATGCTTTGCAACACCCTGATTTAACCCTGATTTACCTCAGATTTAACTAGAATAGTAAAAAGCATATGTTTATTGTTTAGAACTGTTTGTGGGAAAATTACTGTGAATTTAGAAGATAAACAGCTGCTTTCTTAATAGCTTGCTTGGCTTTATCTTCAGTCAAAGGCTTGTATTCCTTGATGTTCTACGTTTATGAATGCAGATTCCCTTATAAAATATTTAAAGAGGACTTTTTAGTAATCCCAACAATACAGATAAGTCTCTTGAACCCAATTAACACCTGATTTTATAAGCCAACAGTATATTGGCCATGGATGAGGAAGGAAGGTACACACCCAGCATTCAGACTCTTACTCTGGAAATAAGTCATTTGTAACGGCTGACCACTCCTCATATCTCTATCTGTATATCTGCAGTGTTGAACTCAACATGAGGTTGGAAAATGGCTTCTCAGTTACTCTCCTACATAGGCTTTATCAGGCATGACAACAGAGCCATAGAGAGAGACAGCTGAGTTCGAAATTTTCACTGGGAAGTGTCCGGAAAGCCTTTAGATTGTTTTGAGCTATGTTGCTCTTTTAAAAAATATTCTGTCAACTGCATGTGTGACAGATTAAGGCTATGTCTGCCTGTATTTTGAGGAGGATTTTAAAAGTGGTAAATTCCACAGGGCAGCTGGTGCCAGCTGTTAGCATTCCATCTGCCTGTTAGCGAGTGAGTGAGAGCCAACCATCCTACCCCTGGTCAGTTTATCCCTGAGCCTGGCAAAAATACTAGCAGTGACTACCATTATTAAAACCCAGCTGGGATGTGTTTCAGGACCTTGCATAGCATTGTGAAGTTTGGCACTGTTTATAACTGTTGGTGTGGAGGTCAGCCCACTTCAGGGATAGGATGGGCGCCTGGTTAATGCCAGCTGGTTAGGTGGGCGAACATGTGGCAGGCCAATGCTGGTCAGTGCATCTGCTGTACACTTATCCTGTTGGAATGTGAGGACAAACTGTGAGTGAGGATTTTTCAACAAGTCTTCCCATTTGGTTCTCATTTCTCTTGCTTGTGTGAGTGAAAGACGGTCACTAAAAATAAAGTGAAGGGAGGAGGAGGAAACAGAGGAAATTAACAACAATCATCATCTTATCGTCTCTTCTTCAGGCCTTTGACTGAGGAAGACTCTGAAATCGGATTCACTAGGGATTTTAAGTTGCTTTTATGTGATTTGAAGACTGAGTTTACTGTTTAACAAACAAAACATTTAATTATCATTGCAAATATGTTAAATAAAGGATTTAATGTGCGTTAGCTTTTAAACTTTCACAGCTATTGTAATGATGTAGCAAATATCATTGGCAGCACCAGAACAGCAGTGAAACCATTATGACACGTCCAAGAGTGATCACAGATGCAGTGTCTCTGAACTTCTGCCTCTATTCCAGGCCCTGGAGGAGGCTCAGATAGCCATCCAGCAACTGTTTGGCAAAATCAAAGACATCAAAGACAAAGCGGAGAAATCGGAGCAAATGGTGAGTAAAAATAAGTCTTACACACAGGAATCTGGTCTGGTCAAAATATATATAATGTCTCCCAACACTCCTTCTGCTGCTGGCTAACTAGGCAGGAAATTGTGACATCCTGTGTCCTCCTTATGCTGCAGCCTTTTTTAATCCTTGAGTTATGCGTTAGCCATCTGCATGTTAGCAGTTCTGAACAGGTCAAAGGAAGGGCAGGGTATGGCTATCTGGACTAGTGGGACAGGAGAACAATGGGAAACTGCCTAGGCCTGGATATGCTGGAGCCATCAGCTCTAAGATGTTTGTTCTTTTGCCCAGGTAAAAGAGATCACCCGGGACATCAAGCAGCTGGACCATGCAAAGCGTAACCTAACCACGTCCATTACTACCCTTAATCACCTGCACATGCTAGCAGGAGGGGTGGACTCTCTGGAGTAAGTGGCCACACTGTTTTCTATCTACAGACCAGAGACAGAGGCACTTGAACCATGTGCTGTTTGGTCGGTTATATATAAGTTTCAAATGTCTTTTTAATTGCTTATCTTTCAGGGCCATGACACGCAAGAGGCAGTATGGGGAGGTGGCCAACTTGCTCCAGGGAGTAGTCAATGTGCTGGAGCACTTCCAAAAGTATATGGGCATCCCTCAGATCCGCCAACTGTCTGAAAGGTGAGCGTGCCCTCACAATCTGTTCTGCAGCCCTTCTCAACCCATTTTAACCCCTGTTGAAGACAGACCTTATGTTGCAAACACGTTACAATCTGACCTGAATTAAAATAAATAAATAAACATCTAAACTGTTCAATACATTTTGGCATGTGAGCCATGACCTAACTGTATACTCAGACAATCGGCATGTTATCTGAATGAGCTAAAGGGCAGGCAGTGTTTATACGACTAATTTTCTGGTGTAATTCGCTAAATTGAATGATGTTGAGGGTTTGAGGTTCCTGTTTATGTTTACCACAGATGCAACACAGGAAGGAAATCTGTTCCACTTGCTCTTTATTATTCCAGTGCTTTTTTCAGGCTAATTCTTCCAACAGTAGAGTCTTGTCTCTGGGTGTGTGGTGTGGTCTCCATCCCTGCAGACTTAGATCTTAAAGACTAGACTCTTAGTGAAGACTATGAGATCTTAGTTCAGTCTCATTCCACGTGTCACTAATGCTCAGTGCTTCCCACTGTGTATTTATGCTGGGTAGAGTGATAAGGCTGTTGTTTCATAAGTAAGGGGCAAGGAAGGGTGTTTTCATGTGGAAAGCTATTCCACAGAATGTTCCAGTGCCTTTATGTTTATCTGGAAAAGCTTGTAGCTTTGGTTGCCCTTCCCAGCTCCTATAGTTATCCTTCCCCACCCCAGCAGTTGCTATAGATAAGTACAATGCGGGCTTAGAAGCTGAAAATATAATTTTTAAAATGAGGAGCTCTACTGTATTTATAATAAACCATTCCAGCTTATTAAAACAGCTGGCCTATCTGGCTTTGTTCTGACTTTAACAACAGTGTAAATATATTAGCCCCCTTTGGTGCTTGGGTGGTGCTTTTGTTAGAGGTTTTCCGTGTTTTGAATGCTGAGCATGACTTGCAGGGAAAGAGCAATGCATAGAAGCCGTTGATGATGTTTTGCGTCTGCTTTTCCTACTGCAATGCAGGATTATTTATTATTATTTATAGAAATGGGAGAAATGAAATGCTTTCATTCTGAGGCGTTACACCACCCTAAATAGAAATGGACGAATGTGTGGTAAAGACGTTTGATCAGGGACAGCAGCTGTGAGTCCCGCCACACTTCAAACACTGCTGGGTCTCGAGAGTATTGAGAGTACTTGAGAAAGTCTCGTCTGTGGGCTCCGTTCTTGTTTATTCTGGAAGGGACTTAGAAGACTACATCCAGAACCAAAAGCTTTTTACATTTTTAAATGAAAATGAAATTCAGAATGCTGTGGTACTCCTTTTTAATGTCAGTTTTAAATAACCACGAACTTGCATGCTGCTGGGAATGTTGTAACCTGACAAACACTAAACAGGCTTACACACAGATTTGCAAACTGTATCATTAAAAGGGTTTTGCTCCATCTGATTTTCTTTCTTTTTTTTCCCCACGTTGTTCATGATTGTTCTGCTATTTGTGTGTTTAAAGGTAAGCACCGAAAAGCTAAAGGAAAGAGACCTGATTGTAACTTTGTGAATTTTTGTGTGCCAAGTAAATAAACATGCAATAAGAGGACTGGATGATTTATGGAGCAGTTATCATAATTATTTATTGCAATATTCATATCAAGTTTGGATTGCCCAATCAGAGCTCAAGCATCGCTGTTGGGTGATTAGCCTGTAAAGCTAGATCGATATCAGATTTATTTTCCAAAAAAATCTGTTGCTAAGTGCACATCCGCTAGAAAGAGCTGATCATGTGTGATGAATGACACAAAAAGCCTTAGTAAAGTTTAGTGTTCTGTTGAGCAACATGAATGCCAAATCTCAAGCATCCGTGAAAGCAGTCTGTCAGAAGCAGAGATAAGTAGATCCTGCTGAAAATTTGTGATTATTTTTCCATAGCTGAAGGACTTATCAATAAACACATGACTCAGCAAGAGGCTGCTTTTCTTGTAATGGACACTGAATATTATGTACCTTTAAAAACCCATTTTTTGTGTAATACTATGATAATATTGTGTGTGTATGTAATACCTATGTAATGTCCTGCTTCATTTCTCATGACACTTCATGCTGATCACTAATTCAGAGGTTTAGGAGTAAGATTGGATAGAGAGTGGCCTTTCCATTACGGGGTCACGTGATAAGGAAAGTCCCTCTACCTCCACTAAAAGCTGATCCTGCACAAGAGATTTCCAGTCTGTGCCTGTGGGGGTTCTACCTTTGAAACTTGTGTGTCTGTCTTTCTTCCTCTGCAGAGTGAAAGCAGCACAAAGTGAACTAGGCACACAGATCTTAGCTGACTTTGATGAGGCTTTTCCTGCTCAGGGCTCAAAGGTACTGCCAAAAAAACTGCCAGTAGTAATGCTGCATTTATTATAGATAACGTTATATAATATGTTACATTTTGAAAATGTTTGGTTGCATATAAAAAGTGTCTCAATTAAAAATATTTTATTATAATAATCCATATATTTTTCTTACTGCTGCTGCTGTTAATTAATTAATTACTCATGCACTCTATAATAACTGTTTGTGGGTGTGTGTTATAGAGAACTGGAGGCCCCAGCATTGTGCTCAGAGATGCCTGCTTGGTGGCCAATGTCCTGGATCCTCGCATTAAGCAGGAAATAATCAAGAAGTTCATTAGGCAGCATCTCTCTGAGTACCTGGTGCTCTTTCAAGAAAACCAAGATGTGAGTGTGGTTTACAGTATGTTCTCACAATCATACTCCCAGTATAAATGTGTGGATCTGGATTTTGACATTTGTATCTAAAATACAGGTGGCATGGTTGGATAAGATTGACCGGCGCTATGCATGGATAAAGCGTCAGCTAGTGGACTATGAGGAGAAGTATGGGCGCATGTTTCCTGAAGAGTGGTGCATGACCGAGCGTATCGCTGTGGAGTTTTGCCATATCACCAGGTACCTGCACACCAGTGTTTAAAATGAATCATTCCAGTTCTTCAACTTCTCATGTATTTAAGTTTGAAATTCAGCTTTAAAATAAATAGGAATAAGAAATAATTGAGATTCTAGACAAATCCTATAATTAAACATATGCAAAGGAAATGATTTGGTAAATAATTAAGTAGGCACAGCAAAATATTTTTTAGTTCTGTCTGTTACTCACAGGCATGGTTTTACCAGAGATTCAGTGGAAAGAATGTCTGATTTTGTTCCACTGTAATTTTCACAGAAAGCATTGCTCCTCTCTTCATCAGCATAAGCTTCATTCATTTCTATTCAGTCAGGCTTCATTTGTAAAACCTAGAGCAGGTGGAGCCCATTTTTTGGCCTGACCGATTTTTAACCTTAAAATGCAGCCGTGGTTGCTACGGTCAGTTTAACCATGTGCATGTTTTACCCTATAAACTGCCTGACCCGAAGCTCCACTCCATATGTGAGGTCTTTGCTGATCACTGTGTGTGTTTTGTGTGCCAGGACTGAACTGGCCAAGCTGATGCGAGCTCGTGCCAGGGAGATTGAGGTCAAACTCTTGCTCTTTGCTATTCAGAGGACCACCAATTTCGAGGGGCTGCTGGCTAAGCGCTTCTCAGGCAGCACCTTGAGTGACAGCCCGGGGGTAAGGCCAGCAGGATGTTCCTGGCTCTGCTATCCGTTCACGGTGGAGATCTGGAGCGTTAAACCAGAGTGAATGAGGCAGAGAGGTTTTCACTTGTAAGTTTAATGTTCCTTTGTTTGCAGAAGAGACCTGAAACGCCCTTGGAGCCCACTAACCCTTTTCTGGAGGATGAGTCAGGAGAGGACAGCGTTTCTGAGAAGGATGAAGATCTGGTCAGGGTGAGGTTATTCATCATCCTCATAATCACTCATCCTGTCCTTACAGATTGCATTCAGCAAAAGAGTTTGTCTTTGTCTAAGCTTGAATTAAGATTTTTTAAGGATGAGTTACAATAGTTAAACAAAGATAGTTAAAACATTTGTGTGAAGGTCAGCTGGGGCTGAGGAATGTATAGAAAAACACTTCCAGAATCACTAAACCTCATGTGATGTTCAGTTTTACTCCACCAAAAGTCTAATTAGAGCATGTTACTGTTTTCATTAACGTTATGTAATCAACATCTTCAGAAAAATACAGTTTGATTTTACAGCTCAGTGGTGAATTGTAAGCAATTCATCTGTCATGCAGTTTCATGTGAATTTAGATAATATTCATTTTTAGTATTATTTGTAATTTGACACATCATGTTTGGCATTTCTACATCTTGCAAATGTACAAGGTTGCAAATGCACACAGTGCAATTTCCTTCCATGTTCTCTATCTTATCAGATATTCTGTCAAGCTTCTTCTTAAGAACCTCATGTTTGCTAAATACTTTCCTGTTTTTAGCCGAAGAAGCCTAAGACCCCAGAGAACCCGTTCCATGGCATTGTTTCCAAATGCTTCGAGCCTCATCTCTACGTCTACATAGAATCACAGGACAAGTGAGTGCAATGTGCAAGCCATTACACATGGACAAAGTGACCCAAACACTCACTGCACAGTGCTTATGTATCACATTGTAAATTGGACTTTTATTTACTTCCCAACTGGTGTAAGCAGTTTGCTTTCATGTTCTGTGCGTATTCTGTGTATTTATATGTAATCCTGTCACCATGCTGCATACATTATAAGCGTCCCCGTCAGTAATCCCTCATCAGTCATTCCCTCATCTGTGATTCTTTTGCTCCATTTTCATCTTTCCATCGAAGCAGAAATGTTTCCCATGTTAACCACAGCAACTGAAAAGTGTAATAGCAGGAGATCTGTTTCTCTGTCTCTGTTTGCATTTTCCTTCTATTTTCTCCTTCTCTCCCATCTTCTCTCCATTGCCCTCGTTCTTACTCACTAGAACTTCCAAAGCTGGAGCTCTAAAGAGGGGTTTGTCTGTTCTTGTTATGGTACATTGGCTAAAGTAGACTGACCTTTTCTTGACAATGGACTCCTTTATTCCAGTGCAGGCTGACCTGTTTGGCATGAAAAATGCCCACATTCTTTACTTGGGTATTTGCTATCTGGTTACTGAGTGCTGAAGGGGATGACCCACAGTGATGGCACAGACAATGTGCTCCTTATTCCACATAGTTCTCACACCTCAGCACATATCACTGTTGGTGTTTCAACACCTCTATTGTTTGTCATTGCAACAGGAACCTCGGGGAGCTGATTGACCGCTTTGTGGCTGATTTCCGAGCGCAAGGTCCCCCTAAGTCAGGCACAGAAGAAGGGGGAGCTGTGTTGCCCAGCTGTGCAGATCTCTTTGTATACTATAAAAAGTGCATGGTGCAGTGCTCTCAGCTGAGTACAGGAGAGCCCATGATTGCCCTTACTACCATCTTCCAGAAGTACCTGCGCGAGTATGCCTGGAAGATCCTGTCTGGGAACTTGCCCAAGTAAGTGATGGCCTACAGCAGTGCGCCCATCCCCTCATATGGTTTAACTTTGACTTGCTTTTTCTCTTCTATTTCTGCCATGACTGGCTTTTGATCCTTGTACTATGTGGAGCTATTTATGCTCCGGTTATGGCTAATGCTCAGTGAACAAAACCATTTAGAAGAGTACTCTTTGTGCTGCCCTGCCAAGGCGAATAAGTACCAATCTCCATCATGGTTGGTTCACTCTGTAATATAATTGGGGATTCAAACTAAAGGGGATAAACTGAGAAAAATCTTTTGTGGGTTTGATGAACAGGGAGAGTTATTGGGACTGAGTATTCGTGTGTGTGTGTGTGTGTGTGTTACAGGACAAGCAGTAACAGTGGCGGTCTGACCATAAGCAGTCTATTAAAGGAAAAAGAGGGTTCAGAGGTGGCCAAATTTACCACAGAAGAGCTCTGTCTTATTTGTAGTATCCTCAGCACAGCTGAATACTGCCTTGCTACCACTCAACAGGTCATTACACACACACACGTGATACACCAGCTTTCCTGTCTGTATAAGTCAATCATAAATCATACCTAAACATTAAATAGTCTAGGCTCATATGAAACAATAAAATGAAACCGCAGCACCTTCATTCATGTGCTCATTTACACCAACAAAAAATAACAGTTCTTTTAGGCAACATGTTGTTACATCCAACCTATAGATTTAATTTCCAGTATTTTACTTTGGCAAATGCATCAGTAACTATTATTAGTGGTATAGGAAGGAGGAACTTGGACAGGCACATTTTAGGCATTCAAAAATTGCCAAGTTTGTGAGTGCTCTCTGCATATCATTGGCAAGAAGAAACCAAAATCAGTTTGAATTATGTGTATGTACTGACATTCTGATGCTTGAAAATGCACTGCTGGATTCCAGTGAAACAGATTATTCCACCAAGTGGTGGAACAGAACTGAATATTCAGGAAAAAATTCAGGAACTGCTCATACATTATTCACTCAACACAGTCTATGGTACTGTTTTATTTTAGTGAACTGTCTTCTTTGTTGGTCATGGATGCCTGGCATTCACAGCTATAGTTGAATTTCCAACTTAGCAAAAACTTTACTGATGGTTGGATTTTTTAAAATGGTCTTCATGTCCTATTTTGCCCACAGTTGGAGGAGAAGCTAAAAGAAAAAGTGGACAAGCCACTCATGGAGAGGATTAATCTAACAGGAGAGATGGACACCTTTAGCACGTAACTGTCAACTGGCTAAATATATACAGTATATGAGTATCAAATAAATTTCTTGCTTGTCTGTATTTGCATGTCTAGCTATAACTGCTGCTATTTGTGTGGCAGTGTGATCTCCAACAGCATCCAGCTTTTGGTTCAGGATCTGGATGCCGCATGTGACCCAGCCCTCACAGCCATGAGCAAGGTCAGTAAAGTAATCGTTCTTTTTCCCAGACTGTGTTTTTTATCCTTTTTATAATTCCTCTAGTGGAATACTGAAGGTGTGTGTGTGTGTGTGTGTGTGTGTGTGTGTGTGTGTGTGTGTGTGTGTGTGTGGGGTGTGCATGCCTCTGTGCATGTGTGTGTGCCTCTGTTTGTGCAGATGCCATGGCAGAGCGTGGAGCATGTTGGTGACCAAAGCCCTTACGTCACTTCTGTTATCATGCATATTAAACAAAATGTACCAATCATCAGAGACAACCTGGCTGCCACACGCAAATACTTCACCCAATTCTGCATCAAGTTCATCAAGTCTGTATCTAAACCCTATCAAATGACTTTTGTTTTACATAAAGAGTTCTTTATAATCTGAACAATATATTCAGAATATGAATATTTTCATATATATTCGTAATGTCTTTTCAGCTCTTTTATTCCAAAGTTCATCAACCACCTGTTCCGGTGTAAACCCATCAGCATGGTTGGAGCTGAGCAGGTAAACAAAAAGGCTTGAAATTATTTAAATTATTGATTTAATTTGTTCATATGGATGCTAATTAACCAGGAATGCTTGCATGTTGTCTCCATGAAATGTGATGCAGTACATGCTTTGTAATATTAACATAATTCATTTCATTTGAGCTCTTTTGGGTTGTTTTGTCATTTTTATATATAGCTTTTATTGGATACACATTCTCTGAAGACAGTTTTGTTAGACCTCCCATCCATTGGCTCTCAAGTCATTCGCAAAGCTCCAGCAAGTTACACTAAAATAGTGGTCAAAGGGATGACTCGGGCAGAGATGATTCTAAAGGTAAATACCCTCAATTTGTCCATATATATATATATATATGTATATGTATATACATATATATGTATATGTGTGTGTATATATATATATATATATATATATATATATATATATATATATATATATATATATATATATTATATATATATATATATGTATATATATATGTATATGTATATATGTATGTGTGTATATATATATATATATATGTATATGTATGTGTATATATATATATATATATATATATATATGTGTGTGTATGTGTGTATATATATATATATATATATATATATATATATATATATATATATATATATATATATATTTACATACATTTGTACATGACTATGAAATGTATCATCATTTGGAAATGCAGTTTATTTTCCAGGAATTCCCATTTAACAGCCTTATTTTTCAGACTACAGGTCTGACTGCCTGCAGAAAAGTATTTCATTATGAGCAGCTCATAAAGGCCTTTATGGCTATGCACTGAAGAGGAGCTTCTCTCACTGCTATGTCCCTGTGTTTTAATGAGTTCTGTGCCCAGGGCAGGAAGTACCTGGGCTCAGCAGGCCACTACACAGAGTGGAGCAGCTGCTCAGACAACTCTCTCTCAGACAGAGGGATTTTAACATGCATGGGTCCAGGTTTGGTTATTTCACTAGCATAAACAGAAGACATGGTTAGATGGCTTGGTTCAGTTTGCTGAGAGAAATTTCTCTCTGTGACTTTCTGAAAAAGTATCACGCTATGATCGAAAAAGCACTCATTGAAGTAAAAAACAAAAAAACAAACCACGAGAAACCACACGCACACACACATACTTGCAGTCAGTTTTCTTTCATTTGTATTTCCTTGTGTCCAGACTTCACATCAAAACAGGTGGATGGAAACCACAGTAATAGGACACATTGACCCCTGTTCCCATGCCACCCACCAGGATCCCCTGGGACTTTTACCCATCTGCCTGGAATTCAGCCTTGATCTTCCTAATGGCAGACTGGGATTAGGTTTAATCATGCACTCTCATGCCAGCACAGGCAATTTCCTAACAGATAAAGGTTTAGTGAGTGGTGACATCTTGATATTAGATAAGTTTGTTCATTACAGGAATGTTTATTATTCTAGGTTCAGTTTGCAACTGCTGTCACACTGATGTTGCCAGGTCCGGAGTTTTCACAGCTGTCTTGGCATGAGAGATTTACTCCTTACTTATATCTAATTATATACATGTAATAAAAATATTTTAATAGACATATTTTAAATGAAATCATTTACTTATGCACGAACCCAGTGTTTGGTGTATTGCTCGTAGTTCTAATTTATATTAAGCCTCTGAAATTAGGCAATATGCAATAACGACCGTTTTAGGATCTTGCTGAAATATCTGTTTAAGGGAAACTTAAACAGATATGTTATCTGTTTAAGTTTATCTAATATGTTATGAGGCTGGACTTGAGACAGCTCTTTTTGTTTGAGTATTTGCCTTTTTTTGGTGTGTTTTATTACCCATTATGCTGCTTTTTCTGTTTGTACTGTGTTAGATAGTATGGATCATTGATCTGGTTCAGCACAAAGGATGTGTGCTGTTGAGCTTGTTTGAAGTCCTGGTCATTAATAAGTTTATATGCATTCCTTTTGCTACTGATGAGCTGAATAAATGCATACAGAGAAACTTTAGATCTGGTTAGCATTAATGATTAACTTTGCACTGCCCCAGGTACCTCCTGGGTAATTGCTCCCATCTTTTGTACCACTTTGCTAGTTGCAGGGCTTTAAAGTCTTCTTCATAGGTGAAAAAAAAATCATACACTATACTGTTGCTTTGCGTTTTAACCGAAGGTCCAACAAATTAGCAAGGGTTGATGTGTATATTGTGCTCAGTGGACTGCTGTCAGTTTTCATTTCACAATGTTAGTCTTTCCAGAGCATAAATGAGTTACTTCTGTGAAATATTGTTACTTCCGTGACACATTCACTGGTTTAGGGTTGAAATGTGAGCCCACTGTGGTTGGAAGCTAGTGTTTGGCTGTCCTTATGATGCTCATTACAGAGCTAACACTGAGAATAATCTGTTAAAGATGTTCTCAGATCTCTATGCTGGGAAAGAGTTTGCTCCTGACCTAGTAGAGACAAGAAGCTAGCAAAGGTGTTGCAGGCCAAGCAAGCAGCCAGTGAGACGTGTCTGTTTTCCACAGTCTCTCTCCCTCCTGTTGTGGCTCTTTTTGGAAACTAAACGGAAAGGCAGAGCTTAGGCCTCTCCCTATGTCTGTCTGTCTGTCTGTCTGCCTCTCTTATTCTCTCACACGTGCCATTGCTTTCTTTCTCTCTCCTTTACAACATGCTATATACAACAAGCCCCTTCAAGGCTTTTCATTGGCCTAACTCCAGACAGTCACTAAGTAAATCACTTTGTTGAAGGGAGGGATTGTCATTAAAATTCCTCAAAATCCACAGAGTTAAATTTTGCCTTTCCAACTTTGACTTGTACATTTTTGTGAGCCCTGTCCCTCGAGGCATACATGAGTAGTAATGGAGGTTGGCAGGGGGAGAAATGTTGGGGGTGCTGTTCCATATCTTTTTTCAGTGTCTGTACACCATGTGTTCCCCAGCTCTGTTAGAAATATGAATAGTTGCAAGTTATTCCCACAATGAAATAAAAAGATCTCCATGTCATGGGCCCGTGCCTTATTTAACCTTTTTAACTGCTTATTTGCCCAGACTCTCTCATTATAGAAAAAACAATTACCGACTAGGCTAATTCAGCTCCATTCAAGCATAGAGTAATTGCTCTGTTAAAAAAGGTCCTAAATATAACTCCTGAGTGTTGCTTTGTTTGCAATTTGGTGACTGTCTAATGCTCTCCTGCTCTCCATACTTGGCTCATGTGGGAACATTTAAGCACTGAGACAGGACCAAGGACTTTTCAGTTTTAAAGAGTTTTCTCTTCTTCAGGTGGTCATGGCCCCTCATGAGCCACCAGTGATCTTCGTGGATAATTATATCAAGCTTCTTGCTGATGGCAACCCAGAGACCTTCCAGAAAATTCTAGACATGAAGGTAAACCCCTGCACAAGCCACAGCTGTGCAATTTATTATATTTTGAAGTTACTTAATGGTTACATGAATTCTAAAGTAGCTGTCAGGATGTATTATGTGCTCAGTAATTTAGAGAGTATGTCACGGTGGAACTGTCTAATCCTCAAAATAAACTTAAGAGCACTTTCTCATTTGATTTGAACAATTTTAATTAATTTAATAATAAATAAATTAGGCTCATGGGCTAAAATACTAGCCCAAAGAGAATGGCTGCTTCATTTAGTCATTTTGAGCACTTGTTGAGGTAGGTTTGTCTTAGTGTTTGTAGCCCTCTCAAATTTTCTGTGTATGTATCTGTGTGTATATTCAGGGACTGAAGCGCAGTGAGCAGAGCAGTATGCTGGAGCTCTTCAGACAGAGGTTACCCACTCCCCCCTCAGGGCCAGATACAGGGCCCTCAATGTCCTTCAGTGCACCAACCCCTGAGCAGGAGTCTTCACGCATTCGCAAACTGGAGAAGCTTATCAAAAAAAGAATTCAGTGACCTTTTCTTCATCAATGTATTACACAGAACTTGTTAAAGCTATATGCAATTATGGCTTTCTTGCAGTGTCTTAACTCATAAAATATTGAAAGATCAAAGTGGCATTATTCACACATGTTAAAGTTGGTAAAAGAGAACATTCCCATTAACATGAATCAGCCGTCTTGTACTGAAACGCTTAAAATAATGAAGCTTTCATTCCAGTAATTAACGTAAACCCCATGAATCAATAGTTGTTTGTAAAATTTCCTGTAACACATTGCTGTGTTGCTGGCATGTATGAGTCATTTACCCTAGTGTCCCTGAGTTTTTCCTCCTTTTTTTTCTTTTATAACACTAATGCACAGGCTTTCCATAGTGGTTGAATGCATGTCATTTACTTTGCAGATTTTTCTGAAATATGTTTGCACTTAAAGCAAAGTGGATGGCAGAGCAGTCCAGAAAAGTACCCTGCTGCTACTTTGGCACAAATTCTTCCGGCTTGGGAGTCTGAACATCAGAATGATTTAAAGGTAGTGTTTTCTCTAAATGTCCCCTTCACCCTCACCATTACAGTAAATGGTTGTGTGGCACTTTGCGAATGGTGTGTGTTAGAGGACCCGGTGTGTAAATGATATGAGTCTGTAATTCAGTTTTCAGGTTTAGTAGTAGAGCCCTAGGTGCTCTGTGCCACAGAGAAACGAGGGATTTCCTGTCTCTCAATGGGACACAAACAAGTTGCCTTTCTTCCCCTTGGAATGGACAAAACTGTAAAGGTTTAAAGATGTTTCGAGATATTTATCAGCGCAGATCCTATGTACAGAGTCTTTCTAAAACTCTACAATGTTTGAAAGGGACTTATTAGGGACTCTGGATAACCGTGATAATCTGGTCTCATTAAATTTGATGATTAAGGGTGAAAATGTGAACTGTTTATATGATTTTCTCTGTCTATATGTGTTTGCCTGTTAATGGATTTGAGATTTTTCAGTATGTATAAGGTGGTGCTTTGGCCATCTGTGTAGTACTTTTTACTCTGACTACTGCTTCTAATCATACAATTGACATTAAAAGAACTAGCAAAGATTTGTTTTGTTTGAAATAAACTGTAATTTATGTAGTGTATAGTAACACAGTAAAGAGTGTAAAAACATCATACCGCAATAACAGTGCTATATACCACATATACACTGTGGCCAAAGGTAAGTGGACACCTGACCATCATCTCCATATGTGGTTCTTCTCCAAATTATTGCCACAAAGTTGGAAGTGTGGAATTGTGTAAAATGTCTTTGCATTCTGTAAAATTTCAATTTTCCTTCACTGGAACTAAGGGTTTAAAACATTTTCCATCATAGAAGACATGGCTTGCAAAGGTTGGGGTGGATGAACTTGAGTGTCCTACACAGAGCCTTGACCTGAACACCTTTGGGATGAACCCATTAATGCTCATATGGCTGAATGAACAAATATCTCCACAGCCACACTCCAAGATCTAGTGAAAAGCCTTCCCAGAAGAATGGACGTTATTATAACAGCAAAGGGGGGACTACATCTGGAACAGGTTGTTTATTAAGTCAATGGGAATTAATGGCCTGGTGTCCATATACTTTTGGTTGTATAGGGTATGTCTTGCTGTCCATGAATATTAGATGTTGTGCTTTTTCAGTAGATAAGCTGACAGCCAATTTGCCGTCTTTGCATCTGTCTCGTTGCGGTCAGTTTTACAACATAAACTGCCTCCAGTGCTCCATACGTTCAACATGTAGCAAATTACTGTTTTGAGAAGAAAAAAAAAATCTTTTTTACTAAAACTCACATCTAATGGAAGTCTAAGAGCAGTTTTTGGGGCAGCCATTAAATGTATAATGAATGCATGTACTAATAAACCCAAATTGAAAATTTTAACAATCAAAATAGCTCATCAGAAAGATGGGCATGAGAGATTTTCTTACTACTGCTGTCATTAAGTATCAAGCTTCCCAGCACTGGAACATTGTGAAAGTAATTCCTGGTTACTGACAGGTTTTGAAGTATATGATCATGTATGATCAGGCAGAAATGGACAAGTTCTGTGTTTGTTTGTCTACACCATTTACACTCTCAGGAAAAAAAAAAAATACTAAACTGTGCCTTGTTAGGGTTATACCATCAACCATACACCTTTTGTACTTATAGGAAAAATGTATGTGCATTTGAAGCATCACTATCTCTAATTATGGTCCATTTATGTATTTCTAATCATCTTTGAATGTATGCTATATCCACATTAATAGTGAAAAGTAAAAAACACTTGGTACCAGCCCTGGGACTAGGAAGTGTACAGTTTACTACTGTTTTTTTTTTTTCTTTTTCTGAGAGTGTACACATAGCTACATGTCAACATGGTTAGTGTCTTAATAAGTGTGCCTTTAGACTTTCATTATAAATCAGTTTTTGAGAAATCTTGTCTGTGGAAATCTCGGGTTCGGGCTGAAAAAAGGGACTTGTTAGCTTGAGATATGAAATCTCGGTTTAAGATACACCGAGGACAATTTGTCAAACTGAAGGAATGGATTCATCTACCTCTGACTTTATAGACTCCGCTGTTGGCTGGTGTGGTTGTAGGAAGGGGGCGGGGCCTGCGCTGCATGCCGGACAGCTTTTCCTGAACCTCTGGCGTGCGGAGGCAGTTATAAAAGCGTTTCCGTTTCTCCTGCTGAGGGTAAAACAATGAGTGTCTTTGAAGGAGGACACGTTTAAAAAAGCTAGGCAAAATCACCAGCGGTGTATTTTGCACGATTTTGGATGTAACCCATTGCGTTGCGAATAAACCGCAGGGGGATATTAACGTGTAATGTTTACCCGGTGAGTCTCTGCTGAGCAGGTACAAGGACTACTGCACTTATTCACGTAAACAGCGGGGAAAATAAACAAGGGATAAACAGTAGATAGAAAAAAGTGGATTTAAAGAAGAAACCGTGATTGGATCTAAGGGCAGTCAGACTGTTCAGGACTACTTTAAAAGTACTGCATACGCGTTACACTACACTCAGACTGGCAATGGTGGGGAGGCTCAATTTGCGCAATGTGTATGACGAAGACCTGCTGGACATGAATCTGAAAGCGGACAGACTGCTGGACAGTCCGGACTCTGGTCTGCCTCCCAGCCCCAGTGTGAGTCCCAGCCCCTGGCTGAGTGGAGACCGGAGCACCGCCAGCTCCGTGTGTGGGGACGAGAGCAGAGCTGCGGTGAGTTTTACACACCAAACACACACAGTGTATAAATGATGCTTTCATCTAAATCACATTTTAATTAAAACAGCAAACAAATAACAATAAAGTGGCCGAACTGTGGGCGAAGATTCAATCACAACTGTCCATCCAGTAGCCTTTAATCCTTAACCCCCGAGACACCACTTCTAATATTGCTTAACTGTTAATGACTAATGATTTTACTTTTACAATTTAATCCTGCTATTAAAACAACTTTTAGTGGTATTTAAACAACTTTTAAAGTGTTTTAAGTGCTGTACAGTCTCAAAAAAAAAAAAGAGTTAAAGAGTTACCAATTAGAAGACTTGTTTTGTACCTATATTTGTCAATGTTCCTATATATATTTTATATTTTTAGGTATTTTTGTGTGCATCTTTTACCTGGAAACTAGCAGTACTAATATGGATGTACAGAACTAATACTTTGGCTCAGTCGTTCATTGGATAATATCACCATAGATGTCTGCTGTAATCATACAGACTTTGATGTACATACTTATCATGATTGACCTTAGAAGAGTTGCTGAAACACTAAACAATTAAAAGTACAAAAAAAGAGAAAGAACTGAAATGAAATATCAGGCTCAAAAATGCTGGATTAGATTTGACATATTTTCCAGTTCCATCTACAGATGTATTTCAGGCCATGATTGCATATGAGCTTTCTTTGAATACAAGGCAATCTTGCTTTAAATATGCCACAGGTGTATCTCCAATTATCTACACCTCTGATATTATTATTGTATCTGAAAAATGTCCTGCCATTTGTCTTTCAGGGTCCTCTTAAACCTGTTAGAGGTGTTTTGCAATTGCACCCATTTTCCTACGGTGAAGGAATTGAACTCGATCCTCTGCCGCCAAAAGAATTAAGGTGATGGTCATTGGAGTTAAGCTGACTGAAGTTTTGTACATTGTTCTTTTAGATCGTGATCAATTAAACATGCATTATCTTGTCATTTTTAGATACACATCATCAGTGCGCTATGATTCGGATCGCCACTACATCCAGGATGTGTGTCTGCAGCCCACTGGTTTGGGCCTGGAGTTGTGCAGCCAGACCATCATAGCCGTCTCAGAGAGCACATGGAGACGATATAAGACCCAGTTGGAGTTTGAGCCCCGTCAGCGGGTGCATCGCTACCGAAGCACTACCATTGTGTACCCCAAACACACCAGGACCCTGTACACCACACAGCTCAGCTATGATGGACGCAAGTTGGCCAAGCGCTTCCTGTCTAGTGTGGAACTAGAGGTGTCTGACTGTAAGGCCAATCAGTGTTGAAAGAAGAGGGTTTGTTTTTTTTTTGGAGAAAAGCTAACAAAATACGCCCATCCTTATTCATTAAAACCCACATTCACCATTGATGGTGTTTAGAACCGCATGGGTGGAATCGCAATCTATGTATGTTAATGGTTTAATTAGCATGTTTGTTTTTAGCTTGGTGGAGTATCCTGCATCTGGAGGTTTGTATGGGTTTTAGTGTTACAGCTCTACAAATGTATATTACATATTCTATGTAACATTCACAGCCTTATTGGTTTTAAGATTCTGCTCAGTGATGTTGATCCATCACTTATAGAAAGTTTCATGGTAATGTATTAGTACTGTTCTCAGTAAATGCAGAGGAGAGCTGTAGGTGTAACAGGAAAGTGTTGAAAGTGATAGAGGAAAGGCAGGGAAGAGCATTAAACTCATTTCAAACTTTGTAAAATGTTCAGGAATTTGCAATATTACATGACTCAGTAATCTTTGGTGTGTCAATGGATTTCAATAGGACATATTGCACATGTTGTCATGTAGGTGAGAACAGGTATATGGATGCTTGAAACACAAGATCCAATAGAAAAGGTTGACAGAGGTTGTCTATGTCTACTACTGTAAGTTCACCTTTGGGCTTAACTTTTTTTTTTTTTGTATTTGATGTCACTTCTCTTTTTTTCTCCATTTCACTTCATCCATTCAGGTGTTTTGTTTCTTCAAACATTTTACTCCAAAATTCTAAAACCTTTTTTGTAAACAGTTTATTTTAAAGCGCACTGCTGCAGTCAGAATGGGGAAGTTAAAGGCTTGTTTTGAGAGGAACTGTTTTGAATATTTGTGCAAATCTGAATTGCAGAATTCGCAGTATCATTGTTTTTTTTTTTTTGGTTTTTTTTGCAATGACTTTACCTGTTATACAGCACTTCAGTTTAGTCATGCATAAATATAAAAGTCACTGCTGCAGTATATTTATTTAAAGCTTTTTAAAGATTTCAACTGTACACAAGTACTTAAGCTGTACTACATTGTTTTTAATTGAAGTTTTTCAATTCAGTTGAAGCAATTGATTGATTTAATATTAGATTGGTATTGTTATTTCAAGTTCAGACTAAAATAATAAAAAAGGCTGTTTTAATTGAAGCTGATTTGAATATGTTAGGTTAATCCTGATATAAATGACATTGCTTTTCAAATAAAGACCACAAGACCACATACGAGCCATGAACTTATTTGTAGCTCTTTGACTCCCCTTAGAGGACAAAATAAAGCACGGGCCTCTAAAAGCCTGAAATGTCCCTAGCAAATACATTCACTGAGCACATTATTAGGAACCTTAACTACTAGTTAACTACTCTTAGGAACTAACTACTATTAGGAACTATTAATACTTTGTAGTCCCTCCCTTTGCCCTCAGAACAGCATCAATTCTTCACGGTATAGATTCCAAAAGATGTTGGAAACATGAAATTACTGCCGATTTTCCAGGTTTTCGTTCATGCTTTGGATCTCTTGTTCTTCCACATCCCAAAGGTTTTCTCTTGGATTCAGAAAGCCACTGAAGAACACTGATGTCATGTTCATGAAACCAGCTTGAGACTTTTGCTTTGTGATATGCTGGAAGGAATGCACATGTTCAGCAGTTAAGTTGTCTTTATTTGTCACATATACATTACTGCACAGTGAAATTCTTTCTTTGCATATCCCATCCTTATAGGTTGGGGTCAGAGCACAGGGTCATGACACCAACACCCATGTGGGTGGGTTGGGGGCATTGCTCAAGGGCCCAACGGTGGCAGCTTGGCAGTGCTGTGGCTTGAACCCTAATCTTCTGGTCAACAGCCCAGAGCCTTAACCACCTGAGCTACCACTGCCCGCAAGCAAGCAAACAAACAAACAAACAAAACAAAGCAAACAAACAAACACGCAACAATACCCAAATAGGTGGTGGCATTCAAGGCATTCACCACCTCCACCAGCCTGGACTGTTGACCCAAGGCAGGTTTGGTATTTGGATTCATGCCATCTGTTTGCCTCAGCAGAAATCAAGATTCATCAAACCAGGCTATGTTTTTCCAGCCTTCAATTGTCCAGGTCTGTTGAACCTGTTCACATTGCAGCCTCATCTTTGTGTTCTTGGCTGACAGAAGACGAATCTGATGTAGTCCTCTGCTCTTGTAGCCCATCTGCCTCAAGGTTCTACATATTATACATTCTGAGATGCTTTTCTGCTCACAGTATTTGTACAGAGTGGTTATTTGACTTACTGTAGCCTTTCTATTTGCCTGTCAAATGATTGACTGATTAGGTAGCTGAATTAATGAGCTGGGGTACATGTGTTCCTAATAAAGTGCTCAGTGCAGTGTAAATGTACACTGTGCTAATATAATTAACAGATAATGTTATTACAGTCACAGCAAAACATACGTTTTGAGGTAAAGTATTCTTTTTGATAATATATTAACAAGTTAATGCTTATCCATACAGAATGAGAGAACAGTGTACAGATGGTAAGCGGTGTGGTAGACTACACCAACCAGGCATAACATTATGACCACCTGCATAATATTGTGTTGGTCCTCCTTTTGCTGCCAAAACAGCCTTGGCCCGTCATGCTCTGTGTGTTCGGACACCTTTCTATCAGAACCAGCATTAACTTCTTCAGCAATCTGAGCAACAGTAGCTCGTCTGTTGGATTGGATCACACGGGTCAGCCTTCACTCCCCACGTGCATCAATGAGTCTTGGCCGCCCATGACCCTGTCACCGGTTTACCACTGTTCCTTCCTTGGACCACTTTTGATAGATACTGACCACTGCAGACCGGGAACACCCCACAAGTGCTGCAGTTTTGGAGATGCTCTGATCCAGTCGTCTAGCCATCACAATTTGGCCCTTGTCAAACTTGCTCAAACCGTTACACTTGCCCATTTTTCCCGCTCCTAACACATCAACTTTGTAAGATACCGATACAGGAAGTGGTCGTGTGATGAATCAACTAACTACTCAGACCCAGACTCGGGAGATGATCTAATCATTTCTGTTTCCGGTACAGACTGTATAGTCCAGTGGTTTCTGACCTTTATTCCTCTGAGAGCTACTCTGACAAAATTAAGGTGGTCAAGAGCTACTAATGCTATATTATTAGTAACATTTAGTTACACACCAGTCAAACAGGTATATTTTGTAATAAAAATCATTTTAAATTAACATAAGCAGCATGTTAACTGTTGAGTCAAGTTAAATGATTAATTCAGCAGGTTTGCTGACTAGACTGATCAGTTATTATTGTCAGATTTCCTTCATTCACATTGATTCTGTTATTTATCAGCAAATTGTTACTTACAAGTCTCCTGGCACACACCCTGATGTCCTCAGCAAGACTGAATAAGACTCTTTTAATAAAATATGGAACACCTTTGATATGGAAGTTAATATTAATTTTGAAAGCAGAGACATGAAATCGTATCGGACTTTGTGATTAAATCATAGTATTTTTATGGCATTCATATCCAATTGCAATGAGAATATTAATTTCTAATATTTTACTGAAAATATTTTACTCATTCTTTCTTTCCATGTGTATGGTTAGTAAAGTTACAGTCAGGTTGCCAAATCTTTTAAGTTTTCTCAGTTTTTAGGCATTAATATGATATACTTCACAGTGAAAACGTTTTTTTTTTTTTTTGTAAAGTGCTTCCTTATTTACATTGAAATCTCAGAATTGCTTGATGTTCTGAGAAACATACATTTACATCATTTTTTCTGTTTAGTCAATTTAACTGTTAGAGAGTCATCATATAATTGGAACATATTATTATTATTATTATTATTATTATTATTATTATTATTATTATTATTTAAATTTATTATTCTATTTATAACTTAACACAGATGCTGGAGCTCCGCCCACTTTAACCTCGTATCATTCTCCGTTTAGGATCAGCATCTTCATAACTTGTGTGATTTGATAAATAACATTTTTAATCGATTATCTTACCAAATAAGTTTTATATATTTATTTTTTGTGAATGCACATTTAGTTTTACAGATTTTGCTAGATGAAAGTGTGTGTGTGTGTGTGTGTGTGTGTGTGTGTGTGTGTGTGTGTCTTTAAAGTATTAAGTTATTTTATTTTATTAAGTTTTTAACTGTTATCCATCTCCATAACCTCATGAATGTCCAGAGATTCAGCTGCATCTGTCTGCTTGTCTTCTTTCTTTCTTTCTTTCTTTCTTTCTTTCTTTCTTTCTTTCTATCTATCTATCTATCTATCTATCTATCTATCTATCTATCTATCTGTCTGTCTGTCTGTCTGTCTGTCTGTCTGTCTGTCTGTCTGTCTGTTCCTCAAGCCCCTTCTGATACAATGTAGAATTCATAATGGATTCTATGATGGTGAGCTGGCCAGGTCCTGCTCCAGCTAGCGAGCCCCCAGGGACCACAGGAGCTTGCCTTTTCTGCTCAATGAGCAAAGGAGCAGCAGCTTTATCCTTTTCTCTTCTCAGTGGCTTGGTGATTAGCACGTTTGCCTCACACCTCCAGGGTTGGGGGTTCGATTCCCGCCTCCGCCATATGTGTGTGGAGTTTGCATGTTCTCCCCGTGCCTTGGGGGTTTCCTCTGGGTACTCCGGTTTCCTCCCCCGGTCCAAAGACATGCATTGTAGGTTCATTGGCATCTCTTAATTGTCCGTAGTGTGTGATTGCGTGAGTGAATGGGGGTGTGTGTGTGCCCTGCGATGGGTTGGCACGCCGTCCAGGGTGTATCCTGCCTTGATGCCCAATGACGCCTGAAATAGGCACAGGCTCCCCGTGACCCGCGAATAGATCGGATAAGCGGTAGACAATGAATGAATGAATGAATGAATGAATGACACAGTGGTCTGTTTTCTTCCCTCGCTTCGGCCAGACTGAAGACGAGAGCCATCTTGTGGTGGCAGTCTGTATTGCATCCCAAGTATGTACAGTACATTACAGTAGACATTTGGTGTGTTTGGACTGAGGTAGGTTGAAGAGGGCGGGTGTTCAACCTCTCCACAGGATTTTCTTGGGGGTGGTATGAGGTCGTTCGTGAATGTCCAACTCCAGATTTTTCCCGAAGGGTCCTAAAAAGCTCATTTTCAAGCTCACAAGCCTGGTCATGATGCAGTTTGCCAGGTTATCCGACACGTGGGATAAATTCATCAAAGATGCGCTCAGCCGCTGTTTTCCCAGATTTATTCTTGGTCGGATATGCCTGAGCAAACCTGGTAAAGTGATCCACCATGACCAGGATATATTCATAACCACCTTGGCTGAACTCAGGATGCAGATAATCAGTGCACACTAGGTCCAAAGGTGAGTTTGAAGTGGCCGTGCCCATTGGGGTGCGGTCATGTCTGACAGGTTAATTTTTTTGTTTGATGCAAGGACATTCCCTCAAGATGTATATCTCTATTTCTTTTTTCATATACAGGTAGTAAAACCTCTCCCTAGCTAGGGACAATACTCACTCTGGACCAATGTGCTGCATGCCATTGTGCAAATACTTTAACACCACTGGCCTGTATTTAGCAGGGAGAACAAGTTGTTGCCTTTCACTGGTCCATCTATAGAGGAGTCCATTATCTAGATACAGTTTACTCCACTCATGAAAGAGTTTCCAAGCTGTTTTGCTCACTGTATGTTTTGTGTCACTAGTCATTATTGTGTTTGTCTCTATTAGTTTTATAAGCTCTCCTATTGCCTGATCTTCCTTTTGAGCTTTTGTCAACTCCTCCTTACTGATAGTTGGGAAAGGTGCATGGGGTTTTTGATCAGCATTTGTGGTGATAGCCAGTGTAGTGACCCAAGCTACCTCCTGTTCCTGAGCTACTTTTGCCCCAAGCCAGGTGTCTTGCACCACTTCTGAGGACAATTCCCCAATACAACAATGCCCTGGCAGTGCTCATTACATATGTCAACAGGTTATTATCAGTGTAAACAGTGAAGTTTGGAGCGTAGTAGAGATAATCTTTAAACTTTTCACACACTGCCCATTTGAGAGCCAGAAATTCCAACTTCCTGCTGTGCAGGTGGTAGTTCTTTTCAGTCACGGTCAGTGTTCTGGAGCCATCGCCGACAACTCTTAGCTTTCCCTCCTGGCGCTGATATAGTACTGCCCCAAGACCCTCAGAGAGGGGGTGAGCATGTCAATGAGTTTCTCCAATGCACTCTGGTGTTCATTAGTCCACTCTACTGGGTTCTTTGAGGACACTGAGGGCCCTTTGCCTTTATGGGGTGGGACTGTGCTGGAGATGATCCAGGTTTAAGCTGGAGGAGCTCATATATCGGTTTTGCAACATGTGAGAAGTCCTGAATGTAGCTACGGTAGTAGCTAAGGAAACCCAACAGTCGCCCAAAGTGGATTCTTACCCACTCATATAAGCCCCAAAGAGTCACAATGGCTGTGAGATGCCTTTTAAGTCTCCCGCCATAAACCGTTGGTTTGCGGACACATACTACAGGGGCTGCATAGGGAGACTTCAACTTAACAATCTATTCCCTTGCCAACGGCTTTGGAATAGAGGAGTAGGATGTTTGTACAGGAATGTCATCTTTGAGATTTATTGACATCTGTAGAATCTGAAACATCTGTAAAATATCTCCTGGCATCGCAGAGGTCACGCGTGATGTAGGCGGAACTACAGACCCAGTGTTTACTAGTGTGGAGAAGGAGGACCACTCTGAAGTTGTTGCGTGTGGAATGACACAAACTTATGTCTTTGTGTCAGTTTTTTGTTTAAAATGGTCCGTTCATGTGTGTACCTTGTATGTGGAAATCGCTTTAAACCTATTGTGCACATGCGTTAGCGTGAAGCAGCCTATTTTAGTTGCTCTCTTTTAATTTACCTTAATTTACCTATTATTTCTTCATCCTTTTTTTTTTTGGTAACTAGTAATAAGTTCTTCCCTCTCTAATCATGCAATTTGAGAGAGTTTTTGTCATTATTTTCGCCTCTGGACTTCTGTTTTCAACTCTCCGAGTGACCAGTGCACAGCAACACAGTGCCAGCTCTTTTGTTTACACCAGAGATAAGCTGATCGCACTGCAACCAGCCCGCTTATCTGATCTATTCTCGGGTCACGGGGAGCCTGTGCCTATCTCAGGTGTCATTGGGCATCAAGGCAGGATACACCCTGGACAAAGTGCCAACCCATCGCAGGGCACACACACAATCTCATTCACTCACACAAACACACATTACGGACAATTTAGAGATGCCAATCAACATACAATGCATGTCTTTGGGCCGGGGGAGGAAACCGGAGTACCCGGAGGAAACCCCCAAGGCACGGGGACAACATGCAAACTCCACACACACGGCGGAGGTGGGAATCGAACCCCCAACCCTGGAGGTGTGATGCAAACGTGCTAACCACCAAGCCACCATGCATTGTATACCCTAATTGTATCTGACCTTAAACATTTAAGCAATTTCCTCCTGGGATTAATAAAGTTCTTTGAATCTTGAATCTTGAATAAAAGATTACGTCCGCTTGGAAATAACGTGACTGAATCCTAAGTGATTGAAGCTGTGGTTGCTTGCTCTGCACCTGGATATCAACACACCCATACATTCTCCTTGTACCTTTTTGTTAGTAAAGAGAATTTGACTTATTTGCACTTCCTTGGTCTTTGCACGTTCGCATTGTAAACACGGGGTCTGTAGTTCTGCCTACGTCATGCGTGACCTTTCAACGTGATTATGTAGTACGCAGTGTCGTGGACGCGCATCCCAGAGCTAGTGCTAGACGAGCTTTTATGGTTAAAAAGTATACAATTTTTTTATTTTTAGAAGAAAATGACCAATCATTTCACAAGATAAGACCCTTCTTCCTCAGCCGAGATTTTTTAGAGCCCTTTGAAGCTGCATTTAAATTGCATTATTGAATGCACCATTGAAGTCCACTATATGGAGAAAAATCCTGAAATGTTTACCTCAAAAAACATAATTTCTTTACAAATGAACATCTTGGATGACAAGGGGGTGAATAAATTATTTGTAGATTTTTGTTCTGGGAGTGAACTTCTCCTTTAAGGTCATTAACTTAACTGGAAAGAGTGACTGAAACTAGACGAAAAGTGGGTAGGTAACAGTGTCAGGCAGTGAGGGTGGCAGAAAAAGAACACATTTAACAATTGAATTTTTTGCTTGGTTTCTGTAGTCTTTGTTATTTTTCTATTTTGACTATTTGTTTTTGTTTTATTGGTTTATCTTATTTTTTCTACTGTTTTCCAGTTATCTGGCTGAGATTTTTTTCTGCTTCTGCATCAATAAAATTTTCTTTGCATTTGTGTAGTTTCATTCTTTTATTATACCTTGCACAATATATAAATGTTATATAAGGGTAATTTCTTGGTAAGTTTTGGGGATTTTGGCATAGTATTGGTCCAGTTATGGCTGTCTTTTGGAGCTTCTGGATAAGTTGTGGCTGAGTTCTGGGGTAAAGGTGGTGGCATTTTGGCTCTTGTCTGGCTCACATGTGGATTCTGGCACTGTTGTGGGCCAGTTATGGCTGATTTCTGGTCACATTGTGAAGTTGTGGCTGAGTTTTGGTCTGTTTCCGGTATGACTTTTAGCAAACCGCCAAAGATTTGGGCCAGCTTTGAGCCGTAATTCCATGTGGTATGTGGGCCAAACTCAAAGCGGAAGCCAGCTCTCAGCCAATTCCAACCAAGCAGAAGCCACACCTGAGTCTACTGAAAGCCAGGATCAGCTGATTAAACAGGTGGACTCAGGTTCCTGGCTCGTGTTTGATTGGAATGAAAACCTGCAACTACACCGGGCCTTTGCGGATAAGATTTGACAACCCTGATTTAAACAACTGCCATTGTTGAACTACGATTTAAATAAATAAATACATAAATAAATAAATAGTAGCTTAAATAACTAAGATATGGGCAGTGGTAACTGCATAGCACAGCTGTTGATAATTAACCCAACTATTAAAGCAAAACTATAACAATTGTGTAATAAAACTCACTTTTGCACCAATTTTATTCCCACACTGAAGCTAGTGACACTGCTCACCTGGAGAGATGCTGCCATCTTGCTGCAGGAGATATTTTTTAGATATAATGTACTGCTTAGCTTTATCCCCCCTAAATGTTAGATCTTTAATATCATTTAATAGCGACATGTATGCTTGGATTTAAAAAAAAAAATAAAAAAAATGGGTGTTTCTTTTTGACAAACAAGCAACATATTTAAAAAAAAATAAAAAAATAAAAAATACAATGTTTGTTATATTTAAAATGGCATGTAGCAGTTGGCTGTTTTTTTTTAAAAAAATTGTGGGAGCTTTATAGTAACATTTACAAAGCAAAAGGTAGTGCATGTGCCAAGTAAAATTCTAACTGAAGTTTGTTTAATGGAATGCCCTTGCACTTTTTAATTTAATTTTTTTTAATTCAATAATTAATGAAGAAGTCGCTTTCGGCTGCTCCCTGTTCGGGGTCGCCACAGCAGACCAACTGGTCCGCACAACAACTTGGCAAATGTTTTACGCCGGATGCCCTTCCTGACGCAACCCTCCCATTTTTCCAGGCTTGGGACCGGCACTGCATCCAGGGGCTGGGAATTGAACCCAGGCCTTCCGCATGATAGGCAAGAAACCGACCACTGAGCCACCAATGCCCCAATTCAATAATTAATGACTTCACGTAAATTTAAAAAAAAAAATGTAGCATTTGTTTGCATTTGCTCTACTGTTTTGGACCTTGTGGTTGGTTTGTCAAATTGGTTGATTGTTTAGTATGTTGTCTTATTTTAGCTATTTTATACATAGAGTAATTATCAAATATTTAAACAAGACACATATCCTAGACTCAACGTATGTTTATTCAAAGTTAGGAAATAATTGTCATGCACATACACATCTTGTCTCATGTAAGGTCCATAAAGACATGGATGAGCGAGTTTGGTGTTGAGGAACTTGATTGGCCTGCTCAGAGTCCTGACCTCAACCTGATAGAACACCTTTGGGATGAATTAGAGTGGAGACTGCGAGCCGGGCCAAAACTGGGACATCTACCTTTACACGCATATGAATGTAATATGGAGTTGGCTGCCCTTTGCTGCTATAACAGCTTCAACTCTTCTGTGAATACTTTTTTTTATATATATATATATATATATATATATATATATATATATATATATATATACTGTGTGTGTATACTGTGTGTGTATGTATATATATATATATATATATATATATATATACTGTGTGTATATATATATATATATATATATACATACACACACAGTGCTCATAGTGTTATGGCTGATCAGTGTATATATATATATATATATATATATATATATATATATATATATATATATATATATATATATATATATATATATATATATATATACACTGATCAGCCATAACACTATGAGCACTGACAGGTGAAGTGAATAACACTGATTATCTCCTCATCATGGCACCTGTTAGTGGGTGGGATATATTAGGCAGCAAGTGAACATTTTGTCTTTATTTTCACATGATGGTAAAGTAAAAAATATATAAACTGCAATTGTATTAATTACAAAACATCACTTTTATACCAAACAAAAATATAATCATGTGTTATGTACAATTTAAACACAATCATAGTAAGAGTTTTCTGGGGAGGGACAAGGCGACAGCACTGCATTCAGCTTGTCCTCTTCACACTGGAGCACATGCAGTAGTGCTGAAAGGTGATATGCTAACTGAAGCATTACAGTTTTCTAATAACATACACCACGAATAACCCGATTAAATATCAAAGGCTTTGGAAACTGTGATGATGCACTACTTAAAATTCCTTAACAATATAACCACAGTACCTTTTCACTGCATAATATAGAACCACAATTCATATAATTCAATATAAAATCACATTACTAACAAATATTACTAACTTTATGTTTTTTCTACTACCTGCTAATCTGATCTCTCACAGGAGCACAATCAGAAGCTCAAATCTCAGAGCTTGGTTATACCCTGAACCTCAGGATTTAATGTGCCATCTTAAGCATCCTCTAATTGGGTTAATTAATTTATAATAATAATAACAATAATAACAATAACTATAACAATAACAATAACAATAACAATAATAATAATAATAATAATAATAATAATAATAATAATAATAATAATAATAATTATTATTATTATTATTATTATTATTATTATTATTATTGAGTCATTATTGCTATGATTATTATTGGGATTTCTTCCTGCAAAATGTAGTTTTTTAACTTTAAATGGCTTCACCCACCAGCTGAATGTAATTCTGAGAGTTTTTCCAGAGTTTTCCATTTGTCCAGGAGGCAAATCTACAGGAACAGTTTTTAGTTTCATTAAATTGTAGTTTCAGTGTAATTTCATTAAAACGGTTTCATTTTAAAGTGTGGCACATACTGGTATGCTACATGGTTATTGAAGTACTACATAGTTATAAAGAATGGCTTACTCATAACCCTGACAAAGTTAGCACGAACTCTACACCGCACCAGTTAACATCCGATTAGAGAGTTTTAAACTATAATATCCAACACCACACTGCAAAATGGGGATAACAAAAACAAACTGGACTGTTCACTGTACACTGCTGTTAATTTCACACCATTTGAAAAAGCTATTATCCATTATTGTTTTATCCGTGAATCCATTTCAGTATGACATTTACATAATATTTGAGTAAAAATAAATTACAAAAATATATAAAATGTTCATACAAAAACACACACACAAAAAAAGTCATTAAAAAGTGTTCTCATGTTTCACAATATCGGTACAGTTTTAACAGTTTCCTCTAAATACACTGAGCACTTTTAGATACAGCTATATGAGGTCATAATGACAGTCAACAGTCTCCTAAACTGAAATTTATCAGACATCATCAGACATATCAGAGGTTTTGAGTCCAGCATTGAGGCCCTGCATCAAGGGAGACGGATGACATTCATAGAGCAGTCCAGCAATCACAGTTAAACAGCCATGCCTGATTTAAAGCATTTTTACAAATATTATTCCTTTTTTTTTCTTTTCTGGTCAATGTTGTGCAGGCGAAAAGGCAAAACTGTGTCACTCTGCTAGAACTACTAACAGGCCCTGAACACACAGACAGAGCAAAGAGAAGACTAACTGCTACAAGATTATGGGATAACAGAGGTAGGTGTTAAAAAGGCTAAACAAACAAATCATAAGATCTCTGCAAGGCATATGTATGGGATCGTACAAGGATTGTTAGTCTATGTATGTATTGGTGTGTTTAGACTTTTGAGTCACTCATTAGTAAATGCATTTAATAGGAAATTTGCAATGGTGCAGTTTAATTAGGGTCAGAAAATTCTGCACTCCTGCCATCATTTCTACAATCAGACATCATTAATTCCAACACTTTAATTGTTTAAGTAGATTTACCAGATATTTACCACATGCTGTTAACAAACTTTTGGTGCAATTCTCCTAGCTAATTACACTTCTAAAGAGCATAGAATTTTAAAGAGAAATTTCATCAGAAAGCTGGTATTACACAGATGCCGGCATCTGCAAGTTGTGGAACGTGAGGCTCTGGGTAAAGTTAATGTAGTTCAGATACAGACAAGAGTGCTTTCCTGTTCTATTACATGTCCTTGTCTTTCTTGACGTCTTTTTCACGGCTTGACTTGAGGAAGTCAGTACGAAGCAACCGGTAGAACAGAACAATGTTCATGAGGGTCATGATGGCCAGACCAACACTGCCCAATGTGTAGCTGAAAAGGGGAATCTGATCACGGTTCAGCACCAACCAGCGCGTCATCCATGCCAGCGTGTTGATGCGGAACACCACATACGTGCCCAGGTTGATCATGCTGTTCACACGGTACATTGTGCTCTTGGCAGTACTGGCCATTCTCAACATCTGCCTCAAGTGCAGGAAGATGGAGTTGATCTCCACAAGCAGGGCCACAACCGCAAATCCCAAATAGCGACATGTCAGCACAGACAGCCCAAAGCAGGAAATAACCTGTAAACACACAGGGTTAGGGTTATTATTATTTAAAATTATTAATATTTTTGTTAAGTTTCTTGGGTGATTAAAAAAAAGTAATTTTGCTTAAATTCTCCCCAAAAACATAATGCATTTTTCAGTTTGCTTTAATATTTTACAACATATTACATCAAAACAATAAAATATTACTACAACATCCAATAATTGTCACTGCAGTAATAACAAGACTGCTTGGTAATGGGGTGAGTGTATATAACAAGGAGATGTGATCATGTAAAATTCTGTGGAAGTGGACAGAAGTGTTGATGTGAGCAATTAGGAGAAGAGGGTGGTTCTGGGAAGCTGCCTATCTTATCCATTAGTGTGTCAAATGAATGTACAAACTGAAAACAGATTGAAAATGATCAGTTAGAGGGCCAGGAATGTTGTATATACCTAGAAATGTTACAAATGCCATCCTGGATTGTAAATATACTTATTATTTTTCTGTAAGACATCACCTTGGAAGATCTTGACCTGTTACTTGTTCTATATTGAAAATGAAATTTAAAAAAAAAGATGATTAGTTGGAATCCATGTGATGTACACCGATCAGGTATAACATTATGACCACCTGCCTAATATTGTGTTGGTTCCCCTTTTGCTGCCAAAACAGCAATGACCAGTCGAGGCAGGTGCCATGATGAGGAGATAATCAGTCTTATTCACTTCACCTGTCACAGCTCATAATGTTATGCTTGATTGATGTAGATGTCCAATCAGCCATAAGTCTTAGAAATCACCTTTTCCATTTCTAAAGCTAACATATCATATAAAATAATCATTTCCAAACAACATATTATCCAAAGAAGTGGCTAAACTTTACATCATGTTGTTTTGTGTTAATGTGGTTGATTTTTTTTTTGTCCAGTAGTTTCCTGCTATATGGGAGTAGGAATGAATCATCGCTTTGCACACACTGTTATCTCGTCATGATGATGAGCAGCTGAGGTTACGAGCACAAAGACACAATTGACCTGTCATGAGCAGAGAGATGAGCTGCTGTGATCACACTGCATGGCACTAATCCTAATCAGGATTTATCTGTCTGTGTATCATCAAGCAGATTTGGACACAGGCCCTGGTCAAATCAAACGTATTTCTTGACCAACCAAGTACATTTCTATAAATAGTTACAGGCTTTTTCCTTTAACTTTATATTCTAAAGAAAAAAACTTGCATACCAATGGGTTCTGAATTTTTTTTTCCTATCAGGAAGGATTCAGAGTATTTTATACAGAATATTTTATTTATACATATAAAATTTAATATGTAGTATTTATAGAGTATTTATACATATTAATGACTGTTAATAACTGTTAATGAATTTACATAATAAATTTCACTACTAATTTATTAAAAGCCATTATTGTGGACTCTTGTATTAAATGTGTGTCCATTAACTTTATAAAAACAAATATTTGTTGTAGCACATGTTGGCTCATGAAATGCTGGCATTAATATATTAATCATATATTCTCAGAGATAAAAGATATGTTTAAGGAGCAAATGTATTCTTCATCCATAAAAACTATAAACATTAAAATATTCTAATATTTTTGCAAATTTGCCACAGAAGTTAATTAGTACTTTTATTCTAACTGGCCAGTCTGAATGATCATTTTGCATGAGCCCCATGTAACAGTCTGCAACTTGTTCAGTAAGCTAAAAAAGCCCTCCACTGGGTGGCGTCCTAGGACCTTTGTTATGAAAGAAGGACTTTACATCAGTTCTCTGGCTTAACAATGACAGGATCGTTTAACTGTGAACAATGTCTTAGAATTTATTAAAATATACACACCTTAGCTGTTTTTTGTCAACTTCAGACTTTCCTTAGACATCCTTAGCCACATGCAGCATGGCCAAATGAACAGACTTGTATAATGATTGCTTATAGTCAATAAGGCAGTCTTTAACCAGGCAGCCAGCAAACATGACTAAGTCCATAAAACAAACACACACACTGACATATGTTCTGTGGTAAGAGACCATTAGGCCTGATGCTTCCCAGCCTAATCCAAGAAGCTGGAAACGCCTTGCACGGCCCTGTCCAAACTAACACACAACACAGCTGGGGCTGGCGTTCAACTGCAACAACATTTACACTGACGGGGAAAACAGTGGCTTCCAACACAGCACAAGCTGGTACATTCCTGACTGAGAGCTCTGTTCTGCAGTCAGTGATGTCTGTGTGTTTTCAACCAAGCATGTGATGTGTGGTTTTCTTTTAAGTACCAGCAACAGCTTGCTTGTAAAGTTAGCACACTATAAACATGAAAGGTTATATCGTAAACATGTGTACCAAATACAGAGTGTAGATATTTATTATATATATGAATTTGCTTCAAAGATTAGAAAATAAAATCAATTCTGGAAAGTGTATTGGTTAAAGAAATCACTCTCTCAGTTCTGTAGACCTCAAACTCTTTTCCTTACTATTCTCACTGATGACTGGATGCGTATCTGTGAAACAAGGTCAGTTGACTTTATTTGCCTTAATGGGAGGACTGAACTATTACACAATTGATCATCGCATACCCAGACACAACACCTACTGCACATAACCCTTTCTGTACCAATGTCGTTATACCAACACCCTTATAAGCTTAATATTTCGTTATCTTTCTTCATCTCATTCAGAGAGCTCAAATACTGCAGCATTCCTAAACTTAGACTGAGTTAACTACGATCAGAACCGAGTTGTTACTCTAACAAACGGACAACACATGGCCACTAAAAGTGAGAAACAAAGTAGCTGAAACAGACCTTGTGTAAACTGAAGTCAGTAAGGTGTGCTTCAAGTGCTGTGGTTTATGTGTTTTTATTATGATCCCTTTATGGGGCAATAATGAACATAGAACATAACTTCCTGCCTTAACTGTGACTGCTGATAGTACAGATAAGCCAAAACACTAGAGTGATCCATATCATGCATCTGGCATCAAGGAACCAAAGTCTGGAAAAGTCGCAACTTAAAGAGATGAGAAATAGGCCCACAGAGCCTGCAGTTGCACAGGGTCCACTCCTACATGCACTCGCTGCCTTACCCTGATAAACAGCTGTGATAGTCGTGTTTGTATATTAGAACAGAAGAAATACCTCCTTCTAATATCTGTAGTGCATAGTTTTTAGTTGATTATTGAGTAAGTGGACAAATAATACTCTGTAACATGAACCTAGACGAAGTAATGAGATACCATACACCACCTAATTTAAAAAAAAAAGAAGTTGGACTACATTGTAACAAGAGCCAGAAGCTATTATAGAGAGAGAGAGAGAGAGAGAGAGAGAGAGAGAGAGAGAGAGAGAGAGAGAGAGAGAGAGAGAGAGAGAGAGAGAGAGAGAAGCCATGTGGGAAGAAAAACAAACCAATGGGAAGATACTGAATGATAGTCAGGAGATTGTTGGTGTGTTTGTATGCAAGTCTAAATTATTGGAGCTAAATACAAAACTGTCTCTGCTGCTGGTTTTGCCCATGTTTAATAGAATTGGATGGCTATGGATTTATGGTATGCTCACGTGTACAGAATACAGAACAGAACACCTTGCTGAGTTCCTCTACCAAACAGACTTCTTGTTCCCAATGAATAAAAAGATTTGCCATGAGAGCCAGAGCCATCTTGTGCCTGATGCATGGGCAGTATGGTACAAATTAACACTTAACGGCTGCCTCCATTGTCTAAACAAAGACCAGTCCTTGCTATTGTGAATGTCATCACAGTGCCCTATAGGTGAGCTGCAACCCTAGTGTGACAAGCCACTCTACAAGGAGCGTTTTCTCTTTAAGGGCATTACTTAAAGGCATGCCACTCAATGATATCTCTGCTGCTTCCTGAGCATCACCCTCACCTTCTCCCAGAACCCATCGTTCTTAGCAGCTATCTAGGGTTCATAGAACCTAGCCTATAGTTACATCCATAGCAAGCATTTTCCATTCTAGTATCCATACAGAGAACAGTGTAGAGATGTTTGTGGTGTTTATATATACACTACGAATGTGGAAGAAACTAACCAAAAACACATGCTGCTTTGACATTATACCTATCTGAAAAGTCTTTTTAAATGGATCTGTAAAATGCGTTTATCTTAATTTGCATTTTTCCAAAGTTACTAAAAAACCCTCCTAAAAAGGAATATGGGAGTTTCCATGCCAAATAACTAGATCTAAAATCTTCCATAAGCAAAATTACTGAAAGAAAATATTTTCCAGCAGCTTAGCAGTTACCTCTTTCAACTAATTTCAGTCTGGTTTCAAATCGCATCGATCACAGTATGAAATCCTCTAGTAAACCATATGGATTAATACTACTAGATCTTGGTGCTACTTTAGATGAAGTTGACCATAAAAAGGTCTTAGACTGGAAAAGTGGGTAGGATCAGTGCTGAACCTCAGCTGACTTAAATCATACTAAGTAGGCAGGCGCTACTTTAGCCCGATTTAACCACAGATATGTGCAGTCCCGCGAAGCTCAATTCTTGGGCTCTTCCTGTTTAATGTCTATATACTCCCACCAGGCCAAATCCTGTACAAAAAAACTATTTCTTTAAACACTCATGCAGACAAAACACAGAAATCACAGTCCCATAGATTTTCTGTGTCAGTAAACAATTAAATGAGCTGCAAATTTTGTAATGTAAAACAGGATCAATTGTATGTGTTAAAAAACAGAAAAGATCAAGGCTATCACACCGTGCTTTATAGCTCTGGATTTCTATCAATAATCCTTCAATTCATATCAGCAGGGTGGAAGGCGGGGCAGGTGTTTGGTAAAATCAAAATCAGAATCAGAAAGAGCTTTATTGCCAAATATGTTTGCGCATACAAGGAATTTGTTTTGGTGTCACAAGCTCCAGTGCACAGAGACAACAACAACAATACAAACAACAACAAAAAATAAAAAATAAAATGAGAAATAAAAACACATTTAAATAGAAAAATGTAATAAATTGTATGTACAGAATAGAATAGAATGAGTTGAGATGTAGGGATGTGGGGGTGGTAATAAATAAATATGAGGTTATTGCACTTTTTTTTTTGCACAATGTGGGGAACATTCAACTGTTCAAAAAGTAGATTGCTTGTGGGAAGAAACTGTTCTTGTGCCTGGCTGTCCTGGTAGTTGCTGCTCTGTAGCGTCGGCCAGATGGCAAAAGTTCAAAAAGGCCTAGATGTGAGGGGTCCAGAGTGTTTTCTGAGCCCTTTTCCTCACTCTGGATGTATACAGTTCTTGAAGGGTGGGCAGAGGAGCACCAATAATCCTTTCAGCAGTCCGAACCGTTCTGTGTAGTCTTCTGATGTCTGATTTTGTAGCTGAGCCAAACCAGACAGTTATAGAAGTGCACAGAACAGACTCAATGACAGCTGAGTAGAACTGTGTTAGCAGCCCCTCTGGCAGGTTGAACTTCCTCAGCTGCCGAAGGAAGTACAATCTTTGTTGGGCCTTTTTGATAATGGAGTCTATGGGAGTGTCCCACTTCAGGTCCTGAGAGATGGTGGTGCCCAGGAACCTGAATGACTCCACTGTTGTTACAGTGCTGTTCATGATGGTGAGTGGGGGGAGTGCAAGGGTGTTCCTCCTGAAGTCCACCATCATCTCCACTGTTTTGAGCGTGTTGAGCTCCAGGTTGTTAAGGCTACACCAGGCAGCCAGCTGCTCAACCTCTTGTCTGTAAGCAGATTCATCACCGTTCTGGATGAGGCCAATAACTGTAGTGTCATCTGCAAACTTCAGGAGCTTGACTGATGGATCAGTAGAGGTGCAGTCACTGGTGTAAAGAGAGAAGAGCAGTGGGGAGAGGACGCAACCCTGGGGGGCGCCAGTGCTGGTGGTGCGGCTGTTTGACATGAATTTCCCCAGTTTCACTAACTGATGCCTACCTGTCAGAAAGCTGGTGATCCACTGACAGATAGAGCTAGGGACAGAGAGCTGGGTTAGTTTGGTCTGGAGGAGTGTTGGGATGATGGTGTTGAAGGCCAAACTGAAGTCTACGAACAGGAGCGTCACATAAGTCCCTGATTTGTCCAGATGCTGTAGGATGAAGTGCAGTCCCATGTTGACTGCATCATCCACGGACCTGTTTGCTCAGTAAGCAAACTGCAGGGGGTCCAGTAAGGGTACAGTGATGCTCTTCACATAAGCCAACACCAGTCTTTCAAGCGACTTCATGACCACAGACGTTAAAGCAACAGATCTGTAGTCATTAATTCCTGTTATCTTGGGTTTCTTTGGGATGAGGATGATGGTGAAACATTTGAAGCAGGCAGGGACTTCACATAGCTCCAGTGATCTGTTGAAGATCTGTGAAAAGATGAAGGCCAGCTGGTCAGCACAAGTTTTCAGACAGGCTGGTGTGACACCGTCTGGGCCTGGTGCTTTTCTTCTCTTCTGCTTCAGGAAGATCTGACGCACATCATCTTCACTGATCCGAAGTGCAGGAGGGGGGGAGAAGGGGGTTGCCGGAGGTGTTAACGGTTGTGTAGAGAGATTTTCAGATCGGGTGTGGGGTGTTAGACCGGCAGTTTCAAATCTGCAGTAAAACTCGTTCAGGTCTTCAGCAAGTTGTTGATTGGCCTCAGTGCTGGGGGATGGTGTCTTGTAGTTTTTAATGTCTTTCAGGCCTTTCCACACTGAAGCAGGGTCTTTGGAAGAGAACTGGTTTTCCAGATTTTTAGCGTTGCTCCTCTTAGCCACCCTAATCTCCTTATTCAGTGTGTTTCTGGCTTGATTGTACAAGACTCTGTCCCCATTCCTGAAGGCATCCTCTTTGGCCTGACGAAGATGTCTGAGTTTTGCTGTGAACCGTGGCTTATCATTGTTAAAATATTCAAATACAAATTTTTCAATACAAAAATACACATATATCAGTACATATAAAACTAAAAGAAGTGGACACCATAAAATGGAACAAAAATATTTATACACATACTCTTTATATACCAATTTATTTCTAAGTTTGGTTCAGCAAATGGTGTATAGCTGGGTAGACCCAGCTGACCTTACCGACCTTCCTAAAATAACTCCAAGAAACCAAAATACTACAACTGGGACCATAACCAAAAAAAGCGAAAACATGATGTTTAGAACACCTTTAATCACATTTTATTACCAGAATGTATTGTTCATCTTTCCTTGTACTGTAGATAGATTTTACATACAGAAACATAGTGCCTTAAAGTTTGAGCACATAATAGTGGAACTTGAGATAGTTGTTTATCATGGCATATAACCAGACACTCACTGGTCCCTTGGGAAAATATAATCAACCAGTAACAATACAGATTTTGTTTAAAGCCACAGGTATTTTACAGTGCTATATTCAGGATGTATAGAACAGTTTCCATTTGCAGTAATGGGGCACAAATAATAATCCAAGTAAAATTATATATCCAGACTGAATATATACAGAATGCTTAGTAATTCCCTGCTATGTGAATGTTTTTTACTCTCAGTTTAGTAAAGTACATGGAGCACTAGCAGAAATCAGCACCTAAACATATATTTCATTCAGCAATTTTGAGTAGATATTTCGTTAAAGATATTTCGTTAGATATTCTCATTAAATTCAATAAAGTGGCACCATCTCAAAACATTTCTCTTCCACTTTAATGCTAGGGTGATAGATATGTGTTTATAATCAATCTTCTAGCTATCTTTCTGTGTAGAAGATTACTCATGGGAGACAAGAAAAACACAACAGCACACCTCTATTAGGTTTGTTTCTATTAGTTTCATTCTGTGGAGACAGTTACCAAAATACTAAACAATGACGGCCATTAAATAAAGTGTGGATCACACACCAAGCCTACAGGAACTAAAATACAGACAAAGCAATCAGAGAATCTTCTTTTAAGTAGAATATATGATGGAGAGACATTTTAAATGAATCGAGGAAGCAGTCTCATGTCTAATGTGTGGTATGCACTGTGGAAGCAGTTAATACACCTACTACAACTGAGAGCTGAGCAGACAGGTGGAACAACAACTAAGTATCAGCGCCACACACAGAAAAGCACTTGCTCCCAGGCACAAAGGTTGAAGGTATTTATAAGCTGTAAGGCTCACACTCAGATTTATATTTGCATCCCCCACATTTCTCATACTAAACATACCAGTGACATAAACACAGATACTGTCAAATCAGGATGTGAGATACAACCACCAGATAGTACATGGGAAAGCAAACAGTGGATGAGAAATAGAGAAAAATTCAAAGTGGTGTATTAAGGTGTGGCTGAACACACCAGAGGGAAACAAACATTAAACAGAACTCTTTGTGTATTTAGAACATACATAAATGACTTTGTGAATTTCTGACGCATGCAGGTGGTATTTTGGTCATGGGTGGAAGGGTTGGGGAGCTACTATGACAAAAAAAAAAAATTCCTGATAGCTCGTCATTCACAGCCACACAAAATACCACATCATGTAGTTAATTACTCTGGAGTGTATACTCCTTAAACCTACTTTCACCAAACTGGAAGTGTCTTTAGGCAAGAAAACCTGAATATGAGGTAAATGTCTCCTCCTTGGATCTGTACATTCTCATATTACATCATAATGAATGCGTTCTTTTGTACAATACGTTAAAGCAAAGTCACTGAAATAACACCACAATGTACTGTGCATAATTTAATATTTCATGCATCAAAGCAAGTGTTAAGAAAATATAGGGTAAAATGTTTTGTGTATGAGTGGGAACTTTAAAATCCCACTCACAACTCAGACACTGAACGAACTTTAAGACACTGAATCCAGTCTCTAGCCTAGAAAAGTAAGTGGGCAGTATAGACACAATGGAAACCAACAGGATAATGGGTGTGATTACACATGTAAGGGCCTCTTCCCGTCCTTGTTCTTTCTCGTTATGTGAAAATGAAGCTTTGAGCATGAGCACAGTGAGGGTAAAGCCCAAACAAGGTCTAAGTTGTATGTGGTGCATTAAGAGACTCTGACTTAAAAAAGGCAGCAAAAACAGCACAGGTTTTTTTTTTTTTTTTTTAAAAAAGTTCTCCACATAGAGATATGGTCGTATTTTCCAAAACTGTCACACAATCTGATCAAAGATACAAAAATAAGCCACACAAAGACAACCATGGTTTCCAGAGAAACCAAAAGTGTAAGAAGAAGCAATAAAATATCTAACACATGCTCAGCTGACTGAAGAAGAAGAAGAAGAAGAAGAAGTTGCTTTCGGGCTGCTCCCTGTTCGGGGTCGCCACAGCGGACCAACTGGTCCGCACAACAACCTGGCAAATGTTTTACGCCAGATGCCCTTCCTGACGCAACCCTCCCATTTTTCCAGGCTTGGGACCGGCACCACATCCAGTAGCTGGGGTTTGGGCATTGGCTGGGAATCGAACCCAGGCCTTCCGCATGATAGGCGAGAAACCTACCACTGAGCCACCAATGCCCTCTAACACATGCTCAACATGTAGACTCAACTGCATTTAAACAAAATTTAATTCCAACCTATGCCCTTAGTATATACGACACAGTCATGTGAAGTCCGAAAAATGTTTCATTTTCTGAGCACACACACACACACTGGTGTCTATACTGGTGTGTACCTCCTAGTCATCATTAAAATCTCATTGCGTCAGTTAGTTAAGAAATTCATTCAAGGACTTAGGTGCATATTTCAATTACTATAACACTAAACAGATTTTCTATTAGACAGACTGTTGCTAAGCAACAGAGAAGAGACACAATCGCTCTTCTCGCTAAACAAGAACGCTGCTGATTACAAGGGCCCTTCAGTCACCTATGCTAGATATGAGACTGGATGAAGTGGAGCAGTAGGAGCTCAGTGAATAAGGTTCATCTACAGTGGTTATAAGTTCTTCTGCTAGAGAGTCACAGATGCTCACCAGAAACAACAAGTTGAACTGTATTTTCTTAATTTAAAGCCACTGCAAATTTAAGAATTGCTTATGAACCCTGTAGCAGATCATTTGCATCAGGAAGTTCTAAAAAAAATTAATAAAAAGTTTTAAGATGTATGGTCAAGACACTAACATATTAGAAGATATTAGAAGAAAGAATATTTATGTGACAAAAATCAAAACACCGCCCTCTTGCAGTAAACCTTCAATCCTTAAACAAAAAAACAAACACACATATCTCATTCTTTCTATTTTCCTGAAGCGAATGTGAATTGCTGAAGTACTTATGGCTGTCTGAGCTTTTCTGCCATCGACTGAGTGTTGTTCTGAGAGGATTAGTGCGTGTGCAGGGGAAGAACATAGAGAAGGATTCTCCAGATCTAGGGGAGGGTCTATAAGAGGAAATTACAATAGCTGGAATTGGGGGAAGGGCAAAACGACTTATTTTCACTTGGGGTCTCCTTCCTAGGACCCAGATGCATTTTCCATGCCGAGAACATGTGGAGAGCAGATGTCGCTGCTTCTGTCAGAAAAAGAAGTGCTAAAGGGAAGGGACCCCTGATACCTGAACTACATATATTCTCCTTCCTTCCTTTCTTTTTTGCTTCCATTTGCCATTGTTTTTCAAACCCAATTTCCAGCAGTCCAAAAGTTTGACCCTTGCCCTATATGTCTTTTTTTCTAATACGAGGATGACTTGATAACTAGCAAGGCTTATTAACATTTGCAGTATAATTCTTCTGTAAATCTTAATAAATTATGTTAATAATCATGTAATTCTGTAGCACTTTATCTTAATAAAATTAATACAGTGAATATACTTTAATACTTTTCCTAACAACAGAAACTCCATTGCTGTGTCTACCACAGACTTTAGTTATAGCTGGAGTTCAGAATGGAAAGCTTTAGCTCAGAATGGAAAGCTTTAGCCTGCAGACAATGTAACTGTGCAGAGGACTCCGTTTAAATGATTTTAACTAGGAAAGAATCTGCTTCTTTTATTACAGGCATAAAATTAACCTATACCAATGGGTAGCATTGCTGCCTTGTAGCTCCTTGGTCCTCCAGTAAGATCCTGAGCTTGTTTTTTTTTGGTCTCTGCAAGTTCTGCATGTTTTCCCTTCATATCCACATTGCTCTGGTTTCCTGCTATTTCTTTTAGAGTAAGTATGTGATAAATTGTCCCTAGATATGAATGAGTGTGTGAATGTGTGTATGTGTGTGTATGCGGCTTTGTGGTGGACTTATATCCCATTCAGGGTATGTCCCCACTTCAGGCTCTGTGTTCCTAGGACAGGCTCTAGATCTTCTGTGACCCTGCCCAGATAATATGATTACTGAAGATGAACAAATGAATGATTAAATCCATGAATGCTTAGTCGCTTCAGTTAAAAAAAATACTTTCTCTAGGAAAAAGGACATAATTGATGTCTCATGACTCATGTGATTCTCTCAGGCTCCCACTTCACTTAGCAAACTCAATTCTGCTAAATAACAAGGGGATGAGATGAATTTATGCCTGGACCAGCTGAGATAACTGAAATAGATAAAATCCACATTTGTGGAGCTCTTGAAACTTGAAATGTACTTGTTTACTTTGAAATGCTTGCTCTTTAGGGCAAAACTCACTTTCCACTCCATCACCTTGGAAAACCACAATATTTCCAGACACATCTGCCAAGTGGTACTGCCTATGTATGCAGCTAAACACTTTTACGAGAACAATAAATCATTCTTCATTTTTCCACTTATTCCATTAACACAGTTAAGGCTCTCCAGAATAGCTTTATCTATAAACTAAGCCACAATTACCAATGACTATTTATGTTACCCAGAAGTGAATTGCTGTACTGCTTGTGTTTATGAATATCTGGTCAAGCAATACGTCATCTCCCTATTTCTGTTCCAACATCAAGGCTTTTTAAGTTTCGCTGGAGGAACAGGAAGGTCAAGAGTTAAAGGGGAAAGTCTCTCTTCTGCAGGAAGACAGCCAGTATCCATAATTTACTTATCTACATGAACACTCTGGCTTGATCTACAAGAACATGGCTGTAAAAAAAAAAAAAAGATTTCCACCATGACTAAACTGTACCGGTGTGGTCAAAAATATCTGCCAAACAAGTATGATCTGATGGTAATGGAATGTGTCCATGTACTAATGGACAGCATTCTTCTTTAATGCCACATGCAACTACAGCAACGCTTTAGGCTTCACAACAACTAGAATCGTTGGAGACGTGTAAGAGACATGTGGTGGTGAAGGACTATTCATAGATCCATTAAGAATCTGATGGCATTTTCTTTCCAGACATTTCAATGAATGAGCTCCCAGGAAAAACAACAAAAAAACAGACTGGTGCTAGCTTCCTGCTTTTCACAAAAGAACTCCAGTGACGTAAACACACTCGCAAAGCCACTGCATCATACCAGGCCAACAGATTCTTGCTTCAAGGTTATATTTAAGATATATATTAAGATTCACATACAGTGGTGTGAAAAAAAAGTGTTTTAATTAATTTTTCAGATAATCAAACACATTTAAATATTAGTCAAAGATAACACGAGTAAACACACCATGCAGTTTTTAAATGAAGGTTTTTATTATTAAGGGAAAACAAAATCCAAAACTACATGGCCCTGTGTGAAAAAGTGTTTGCCCCCTAAGCCTAATAACTGGTTGGTCCACCCTTAGCAGCAACAACTGCAATCAAGCGTTTTTGATAACTTGCAATGAGTCTGTTACAGCGCTGTGGAGGAATTTTGGCCCACTCATCTTTGCTGAATTGTTGTAATTCAGCCACATTGGAGGGTTTTCGAGCATGAACCACCTTTTTAAGGTCATGTCACAGCATCTCAATGGGATTGAGGTCAGGACTTTGACTAGGCCACTCCATAGTCTTCATTTTGTTTTTCTTCAGCCATTCAGAGGTGGACTTGCTGGTGTGTTTTGGATCATTGTCCTGCTGCAGAACCCAAGTTCGCTTCAGCTTGAGGTCACAAACAGATGGCCGGGGATTTTTGGGGGTAGTTTTGGATTTTGTTTTCCCTTAAAAATAAAAACCTTCATTTAAAAACTGCATGATGTGTTTACTTGTGTTATCTTTGACTAATATTTAAATGTGTTTGATTATCTGAAACATTAAAGTGTGACAAACATGTAAAAAATATAAGAAATCGCTTTTCACTTTTTCACACCACTGTATATTACCCATAAAAAACTGATTTAATTGATTTGTTTCAAAACAGGTTTGCAAGTGCATACACTAAATGCATTTTGCATTCTTTATGTTCATTTCTATTCAAGAGTGTCTCTAAACCACACACATAGTTTACATATCTGTTGGGTAACCAGTTGTGAGACAGGTCGAACCATTTGTGGAAACAAGACATGCAGGCAGGAATATCAGGAATAGCAGCAATCACACAGTCTGGTTTCTATAATACCTCCTTCACTTGGCATTGCTTTGTCAGTCATCTCATCTCTCGCCTAACATCTTCAGAGGCATTTCTATGTCTGTACTCACCACCATGTGATGGAAAAGGAGCTCCCATGATTGGTTGATCTTCTGATTGAAAACCATGTCAAAGAAGTCATGTATGAAGTATCCTAGAAGAAAAACATACCATTAATGCATCAAATAAAATCTGATAAAAGAAACAAAAAGCTGGCAGCATTGGAAGTACTTAAGGGCATAGCACCCATGACGATGGTAACCAAGATGTAAGTGACAGAGGGCTATTTATAACACATCTCCCACTATGAAGGTATCCATGGAAACAGCCCGTTAGAGTGGCATGGAATGAACAAAACAAAATATTAGAAACGTGCCCACTGATATATATTCAGCATTAGATAAGCATTATAGGCCTTTATATGATGTTGAAATGCTGTGATATGGCTTCATTCTTATTTAGATGGGAAACTTAAATGCTTATTGTACTGAATTTTCATGCTTTAAATGTTTTGCATTGGAATTCAATTCACCCAAACACTTTCCTGAGAAATCCTACTATTGGATCACTGATCATTTTACTGAGTACTCCATCGTGTTTTATTCCTTACATATTAACCAAGAAGCTGATAACCACTCATTTCCAAACAAAAAAGAAAGAGAAAAATCCCAGAGCACTATCTGTGTTATCTATGATGGCACTTATCTCTACAAATTTGTATTGCTGTGACACACATGTCATATACGAGACATCTGCTGTTTGTTATGTGCAGACTTTGAACACCAACAATGCAGCATTCTGGGTCAATGATCTTTTGGTTATGTGAAAGGAATTGAATGCAAGAGTTTTGCAACTCATGGCACTGGTGGGAGGAGCACAATTTTTAGCATAATGAAACTAACTAATTCCACAATCCAGCATATTTCTCTGCTGCCTAACAAAATTAGTGGTTCTGAAGCTCATTTATGTCAATGTTGGACAAACATACAATAAACTTTTCATTTGAACTAGTGTCCCATGCATATAGAGTCATGTGACTAAAGGCCTGGGCGCTTGTGCCTGGGACGGATCATAAAGCCACAAAGCTGCCTATTGACTTTCCAGCCATAGCTAACCTCTGCCAACACCAAGAGTGGGATACATTAGGATTCTAAAATATCTCTGGAATTTGGGAGTTTGTGCTTGCCACTGGAAATCTCAATATCTGCTCACTGGCCAACATTTGCTTTAACAGCCAAAAGCTCTAAATAACAGACTTACTGACAAAATAATAACATAAAATAAAAGCATCTAGATCAAACTTGATCAAAATTGCAAGGGTTTCTTCCTCTTGTGTAAAATCTACATCTACACTACAGGCCACACTGGGAATTGAGAAAAGTTCACAAATATATAATGAACTTAATTCACTTTCCCAACAACACAACACAGCATTATACCCAGCACCTAGATTAACCAGATTTTTCCTAAATATTCCTAAACACATATGTTGTACAAGTAGCTGACATATTAAATTGGAAAATGCCTAATTATTGTCAAATTAGTAAATTAATGTAGCAGATTTCATTAATCAAGCCTTCATGTGCATCTGAGCGGCATGTGAAAGTACAAATACAGTCGCGATAAAAACACACATGCAAAATGTGAAAACTCAATCAGTTATACACACAGACACATACAAAGCAGCTTCATAGCAGATTTTATTTGCATTTAATAGTGTTTCCAAGTTTTTGTCATGTAGTGTATTTCTGCAGCAGTGTTTATTTTGCTTGTGTACTAAGAATGAAAACTAGTTTGGCAACTTATTGAAACAAACCACATGAGGGAGTTTCTGTCCATTACTGTTCTAGTTTGTTGTTAAACCCAGACTAGGATGTATGTCCTGAGACCCAGGTTTGTCTGCCTTTTGCATATGGCCCTAAGAACCTTGGACATGATGACAGAATTGTCACTGGGAGAGAAGGCTGTGGCATGGCATTATGTATCAGCTCCAGCTTTAGTTTGGGTGAGAAAGTGCCTCTATTCTAATGGAGCAGCATTAAAGACCACCACATTCTCTACAGACAGCACTACAATAGACGGAATACTTCACATGGTAGAGACAAAGAAAGGATCATTTAGAGAAACTGGACAGTCTAAAGTTGTCTGTGTATCCAGACAGCCCAGGTCTAAGTAAGAAGTATGAACTTTTAAGTATTGCGTATGGAAACCATGTGATTGAGCTTGCAACCTGCTGCACTTACCAATTGATACACACACCAAAGCATGTGAGAAGACGGAGTGTGTTTCTATCAAATCTTCAGCCATCTGGGGGTGCATATAAAAACTAGGAAGATAAAGAGCAGTCACCGGAGTTATGAACATTGGTGGATATGAAGGAGTGAACAGAGTTGTGTAAAAGCAACAGGTGAGTACCTGTGCGCTCCAGTTTAAGTGTGTGCATGTGTGTGAATGCTGAACACTCACCAAAGCACAGCCCATATTCCGGTGATAAGGCTGTGAACGAAAGATGTGGCTATGTTTCTCCATTTCCATATATTCCTCTGAGCCGTTTCTGGTACGTAGAGTTGACCAAGGCCACGATTGACCAGATTGAAAAAGCCCACAGACGCGCCGGTTGTCAGCAGCACTGAATGTAACTCCATGTTGATTTCTGCGCTCTGTTGGTGTCTCTCTGATGGCTTGAACCCCGTATTTTCACACTACCCGAGTCAGTACATACGCCTGACTTAGTTTCTCACCATTTCCAAAAATGTCTATTACGTTAAAGCTCGATTTTATTGTCGCTATGTGTTTTAATGCGTTGTAGAAAGAAAAGAAAAAAAAAACGCCGTCTGCGTTTATCTAGAAATAACGCTTGGTCGCTGTGATCGCCAAATTCAGTGTAGATGAGTGGGAATAAACTGTGTGCGTAGTCGTAGTACACTCATGTGTTACAAAACGCTTGTGTAACTTTTTCCCTCTGCACTAAGCAAACGGGAGAATCTCCGCCCATCAGCAGAGGACTGGAGAGAGGGATGGGCAAATGCTGATTTTCAATGAGAAACAATACAAAGTAATACCAAGCCGATACTGATACTTTGAAAAGTCTTTCTACAGAGACAATTTGAGCAGGTGTGAGCATCATGAATTACATATGCTTTATACATAAAACACACACACAAACACCTTTAATACTTTAAATCTGATTGGTCAGGTGTTGGAGCTTCAAGAACTGACTATTCACTTGCTGACCAGTGTCACTGAAGTGAAAGAGTTTTCTTCTTCTGTCACATGACAGATCACTTGGCAGGGGTTAGTTCTCAAAGATGTGTTGGAAGCAGGACGAATGGGTAAGTATAAGGTTTGTGGAAGTGGTCTGGTTAATCATGTTTTCTTTAACATCATATGGCACCAGTATGCAATATGGGAAGAAGACACAGGACAGTTGAGGCAGTATGATGCTCCGGGCAATGTTCTACTAGGAAATCTTGGATCCTGGCATTCATATTGACATGGACCACCTACCTAGACATTGTTGCAGGCCAAGAACACTTTTTTATGGTAATGGTATTCCCTAATGTCAGTCGCCTTTCTCAGCTCTCAGTCGGATAATGCAACCTGCCGCACTGCAAAACTAGTTCAGGAATGATTTGAAGGACATAAAGAATTCAAGGTGTTGACTTACTTGGCCTCCAAATTCCCCAGATCTCAACCCGTTTGAGCATCTGAGGCATGTGCTGGAAAAAAAGTCGGATACATGGAGGCCACACTGCTCAACTTATTGGACTTTAAGGATCTGCTGCTAATGTTTTTGGACACACATTACTCGTGTTTAAACATGATGGTATACTACATGGCCAAATGATTGTGGGCACCTGACCATCGCACCCATACATGGGTCTTCCCCAAACTGTTGCCACAAAGTTGGAAACGTATAGCTGTACAGAATGTCTTTGTATGGTGTAGCATTTAAAACATTCCATTCACTGGCAGCCTAACCCAAACTTGTTCCTGACAATGCTCCTGTGCATACTGTGAGATCCATGAAGACATAGCTTGTCAAATTTGCTGTGGAAGAACTCAAGTGGCCTGCATATCTCTCTGACCTTAACCCTTTTGTACACATTTGGGATAAACTGGAATGCCAACTGCTTCCCTGGCCTCCTCACCCTGAGATCAGTAACTAGCCTCACTAATGCTCTTGTTGTTAAATTGACAAATCCCCACAGCCACGCTCCTAAATCTAGTGGAAAGCGTTCCTAAAAGAGTGAAGGCTATTAGAACAGCAAAGCAGGACTTTATCTGAAATGGGATGATTTACATAAAGATGTGGGGTCCACATACTTTTGATTATATAGTGCATTTTGGAGATTTTGGATGTGTTAAATTGCTTGTCTCACTACTTTTTAGTGTTATGTCTGATTAAAAAAAAAACATCTATTAGCATTTTTACATTAGGGTCTATTTAAAAAAAAAAAAAAAAAACAGTATTGAAAGTACTGCTACTTCACTAATCCATCCATACATAAGTGCAATACAGAAGTGCCTTCAATGTTAGAATCTTTGCTATTAAATTTAAACAAACAAACAAACAAACAAACAAACAAATAAATAAATAAATAAATAAATAAATAAATAAATATTCTCTCCATAAACAGAACCAAGCAACTTTTAAAGAAGTGTCCAATCTTATCCATCTTATCTTATCCAGGGTAAGGGTACAAGTTTTCATTCCAAGAATATTCCAGGAATTATTTAATATAATATTTAATTCCAGGAATAGTAATCTCAGAAACCACACCTCACATTATTTTTGAAAGCCAAAATCAACTAATTAAATGGGTGAGTTAGACACCCCTGTTATAAGGATTTTCAGCGACACCTAGTGGCATCATATCAGACTATTTTACGTAAGCCGTTTTGTAACCTTGTAAATTTGTAACTGTGTATCTGTTATAGGCTCTGACCAGTGGACCTTGACCAGGATATTCTATTACTGCAAAGGAGTAAATGCATATTCCTAATTAAGTCATTGATAGACTAAAAAATAATAACTTTTGTCAACCTACCTGTTTTATTTTAACAATTATCATTTCTTTTTAAAAAGGCATTTTTTTTTTTTTTTATAAAAGCAGTAAGCCACTCAAGGCCAGGCATTACAGTGATTTTATTGCAGGTAAGGTTGTTACTAGGCATGACATAATGTTTATTGTGAATTATTGCCTTGATGAACAACAGTATGATGAAACAACCTACCCTGATTGGCTGATAGCCTTCTGCTCTATCATGGGGCACAAGGATAAATTGAGTCTGTTCAGGCTTACAAGACTGCATAACTCCCAATTGCAACAGTTGAATTTATGTAGGCTACATGATGTAAGGTCAGTCATCTGTCATGCATAGATATTCCAATCTCCTGACCAGAATAAAGCAGTTATTGAAAATGAATAATAAAAGTTGTTAGGCAGATAGCAACTGCTACTATAGCTATAGAAATCATTTTTTTCTGCAACAATATGATTTTTGAAATTATATTTTTATGTATATTTGATGTTTTATAAATGTCTAGAATCAATTAATTAAATAAATTCAATATCAATAAAATAAAATCTGTGCACAAATTGATATATTTCTAAAAGAGTTGTAAAATGATGATAGCAGTGCAGCTTTATACATTTCACATCATTTGTTTAAAAAACAAAACAAAACAGGAAACTGAAACAGGATCCCTGAAACTTTTCCAATCTTAAAAGATTTATTTGTTTATTGAGGTTTCCTTACAACAATATGATTCATTCATTCATTTATTGTCTACCGCTTATCCGATCTATTCTCGGGTCACGGGGAGCCATTGGGCATCAAGGCAGAATACACCCTGGACGGAGTGCCAACCCATCGCGGGGCACACACACACTCTCATTCACTCACACAATCACACACTACGGACAATTTAGAGATGCCAATCAACCTACAATGCATGTCTTTGGACCAGGGGAGGAAACCCCAGAGGCACGGGGAGAACATGCAAACTCCACACACACACACACGGCGGAGGCGGGAATCGAACCACCAACCCTGGAGGTGTGAGGCAAACGTGCTCGTTTGAGAGCCACTGATTTAGACATCCTATTTAGTGCACAGAATTCTCTGTTGTCTCCCTCAGAGTAATCAGTGAAATTTAGAAGGTTATAGCGCAATGCATGTTACAAAATATTCTTCTATTTTGTGGAGGAAAATGTGCATACTGCAAGAGGATTCTTCACCAGAGAAGGTGAAATGACTTAATATTAATCTTCGTCTCACAAACTAGCCAGGATATGGACACATTAACAGAATTCAAAATATTAAAATAACAGTATGAATAAAGCAAATGTGTACCCATTGCGATTTTTGTGACCTCAGTTATTTTCCTGTTACTAAGGTAAACTTAATTGTCCACATTTAGGACATCTTTTTGTGTCCTCTATATGGTTCTCTAGTAGTTAACAGAGGCAGTAAGCAACAACAACAAAGAAACCCTTCAAACAGTTTTATTTATGAGCTGTTGTCCACTTCACTTCACATCCTGTTTGGACAGGATTAAATTTACATGGTGTAATGGGGTACTGTAATTCAGTTGCAACTAGGATGGTTTTTTTCCCCCCTTTCATATAGAAATGTCTGTGTTTTTCACCCTCCTTCACTAAACAAATGAATGACAAAATTACCTACTGTTTTTTTTTAGCAACTCTATAGTGGTCTGGCCATTTTAGTCTCATCTGGATATATATATGGGATTTTGCAGGCAGATTCTACCTGTTCTATTGGGGGAAATGCTTTTTAAACACTGCTGTTTCCTGGATATATCACAAATGTGTGGCACATGTATTCATATTGAACACTTCCTGAATTAAGTAATTAGAAAAATATTATCCCATAATCTGATTAAAGGGCCATATGACCATGTGTGACACAAACATCTAGGTATGCAAGAAAAACAACTCAATGGAAACTCACTTGTTCCTCTGGGCTTTTGCCTCAGGCAATGACAAAAACATGAAACCTATCTTAAAGAGGTTATTGTCCTTAGCATTACTTTATACATTTTAGTTACAATTTAACATACTAAACAGTGTATAATGTTTCTTACTTGGACCTGAACTACATTTAATCCTATCTCCTGCCACTTCCTTTTTATTTTGCCTAAATTCACCATAAAATCGTGTGATGTAAATGCTTTCCATCACTTCAGTTTGGTGGTAACGACTAGTAGAAACTTAGAAATTCATAACTTCAGAATGGACTAGATGTTAATGAGTGTAATAAAAACAGACTCATGTCTCATGTCCAGTGCTTCCTGGCTTCACACATCATCCATTCACATCACCACTGTCTCCACTGCTTCTACACTGGATTTCATATTAACACTGAATGTCACTGTATGTTGTGCAATGTATAATTGTGCTTGATCAGGCATAACATTATGGCCACTGACAGGTGAAGAAAATACTGACCACTCTATCAAAAGTGGTCCAAGGAAGGAACAGTGGTGAACCGGCAACAGGGTCATGGCTGGCCAAGACTCACTGATGCATGTGGGGAGTAAAGGCTGGCACCAGGATGCACTATGGGAAGAAGGCAAGCCAGCAGAGGCAGTGTCATGCTTTGGGCAATGTTCTGCTGGGAAACCTTGGGTCCTGCTATCCATGTGGATGTTACATTGACACGTACCACCTACCTAAGCAATGTTGCAGACCATGTACACCCTTTCATGGAAACGGTATTCCCTGATGGCTGTGTCCTCTTTCAGCAGGATAATACACCGTGCCACAAAGCAAAAATGGTTCACGAATGGTTTGATGAGCACAACAACATGTTTGAGGTGTTGACTTGGCCTCCAAATTCCACAGATCTCAATCCAATCGAGCGTCTGTGGGATGTGCTGGACAAACCAGTCCGATCCATGGAGGCTCCACCTCACAACTTACAGGACTTAAAGGATCTGCGGCTAACATCTTGGTGCCAGAGACCACAGCACACCTTCAGGGATCTAGTGGAGAACATGCCTCGATGGGTCAAGGCTGTTTTGGCAGCAAAAGCGGGACAAACAATATTAGGCAGGTGGTCATAATGTTATGGGTGATTGTAATTTGTAGTTTTTAGGAGTTAACTGGGAAAACCTGACAGGAAAAAAACAAGGAAAATACGCCCCCCATCTGCATCCAAACCCAGAACGCCATTGCACCTGCACTAGAGCAATATGTCTGTCCCTCAGGTGACGTCAGTACGATAGATATCTTAAAAGGAATAAATAAAAAAAACTAAGGACATCACAAACATTATAAAACAAACATGTTTAATGTGTAAGTGGAGGTTTTCTTAAAATCGGCATCGAAAAAGTTGACACGAAATACTGCTGGATTTTTCAACAGGTGTCGTAATTTTTTCATCTGGGTTTAGAGATCACGTCCGGTCAGTGCTTCAAATTCACCGACCATCAACAGGACAAAGGGACTAATGTACAGGAATTGATTCTGTAGTTAGCACTGATCATTTACATTTTTTGTCTGATGCATTATTAACGGTACAATGAGCACCCTCCCCTGTGGCGTCACCGTGTGTCAGCAATTTTTACCACAGACACACAACATAAAACAAGGCTGCTGGAGCACCGAGTTGCTTTAACGAAAGGATAAAAACCAGATCATTGTTACTTTTTTTTGTGGAAAATAGTTAAGGTGGTGTGTGAGTCATTCAGAGGAACAAGGCAGCTTTCTTCCAAAGAAACACGAAGCTTGAGTGAGTTATTTTCTCTGTTATATTATATACTATATTCTATTTCTCTGCTGTTGTTTTGTTTGTAACTGAAATGTGAGTACTTCTCAGTTCCTCAGTAATGTACTGGGTCTAACATGTGACTGAGATCTAAACATCAGATAGCAGAATATCGGATTGTCTCATTGCTATTTACAATGTTTGCACAACTTTTGCACAAGGTTAGGTTTATGTTGTTTCAGCAACCGTTTCACGTTATTTTGTCTTTGCTTTAAACTGTTAAAGCTAGGAAACGGAGACACGGATATGAATGGTTGTCACGGTACGTGTGCGGAAAACAACAAACTTCAACAAACTCGGTTGATGTGAAGAAAGAAATCAAGACAACTAAGTAAAAAAGCAAAGCAACAGCTTTTTGTCCACTGCTGTATGCATTAGTCATATTAATACCACTTTTAGTAGCCTTCTTATAAATGGTCATCTTATTCATATATTTTATATATATATATATATATATATATATATATATATATATATATATATATATATATATATATATATATGTGTGTGTATTAAGTTGTATTTATTTCTCACATGTTACATGACTGCACAGTGAAATTCATTAATTCGAATATCCCACCCTTGGAGGTTGGGGTCAGAGCACAGGGTCAGCGCCCCTGAAGCAGGGTGGGTTGGGGGCCTTGCTCAAGGGCCCAACAGTGGCAGCTTGGCAGTGCTGGGCCTTGAACCCCGATATTCCAGTCAACGACTCAGAGCCTTAACCACTTAACCTTAACCACTTGAGTTACTTTGAGCTACACCGTGTGTGTGTCTGTCTGTCTGTCTCTGTGTCTGTCTGTCTCTGTGTCTGTCTGTGTGTGTTAATTCATATCCATTTACATGTTTGCAGAATAAAACAATATGGCACAAATGGACTGTGATGAAGTTACCGAGGTGGTATGTTTGGAGTCTGAGCTGGAGGATGGACAGTAATATTTTCATCACATTAATGATTATACCACATTATTTACCACTATTTACACAGAGGCTCATTACATACACTCATAGCATATATATATTGCTATATATCATTGTTTCTTTTGTGACTGTTGCTTATCACAGAATGAAGGAGGTTGAAGTGGATCATCAGAAAATCCTGTTGGTTCGTAATGAAGGCCAGTTCAGTGCCGTGGGTGCTCTGTGTACTCACTACGGAGCACCGCTAATTAAAGGTAATCTGATCTACTGATAGTGGCCTTTAACACACACTGCAGAAAGTTTAGTTTTAATCAAGATAGCTTTGTTTCCAGGTTCTTTATGGTCTATATAACATCAGAACAATATCACGTAGGTATAATAAGGTAGTTAATCTTTAAATAAGACTGCTTTTGGATTAAATCTTTCTATATTCTATATTTATTTGGTACTTTAGTCAACAATATCAAATGTGTGCTGTCTTTCAGGTTGTTATTCTAATGTATTACAATTTAGCTTCATTATTAGTTTCATTTACTTCAAGTGCATTGCATGAACAGGTGCTTTGTTGGGAAATAGAGTGAGGTGTCCTTGGCATGGGGCTTGTTTTAACACTAAAACAGGAGATATTGAAGAGTTTCCAGGCATGGACTCTTTGCATACATACAAGGTAATGTTCCAAGACACTATTTTTTAAGAAACACCCCCCGACAAAAATACAAAAAAACATGTATTTTTCCTTTTGCTTTATTTTTAAGGTGAAAGTTGAGAATGGTAAAGTTCACATTACAAGAAATAAAAAGGTAAGTGTACTACATAATTGACATAGTTGATACTAGACTGTCATAATGCTTCAAGTATGTGATACCTCACCACATAAATGGTAGGTAGTTAGAGTATAGTGGTGATTTGCATAATGGTAGCTTACCTGTTGTTTTTCCATGTCAGACTCTGACTAAACGTGTTAAAGAAATGAGCTGTGGAGTGCCTGGTGTCTGTCACACCATACTTTTAATTGGAGGAGGTGAGAACTCATGTATTCATGGACAATGAGACTGAAATTCATGCAATAATTAACTGTTTCAGAAGGCATAAACATCCATCAACTTCTAAAAATGGATTAGTTTGTTTCTCTGCCTACTATGCCTTTGTGTCAACAATACTGTATGTATTGTATTTTTACTAAAGTGGGTCATAGTTGGCCAGTATTGAAGATTAATACAAACAATGAAAGGTTGTATAAACTGCCAACTGTGAACACTGTAATTAAGCAGCTTTTGTGCTATAGCTATAATCATATCTACTCCATTTCTGCAAAAAAAAAGTAATGTTAATAAATAATTGGTTAAAAGAGTGTATGTGCAGCATACTATAAATATTAGTTTAGTTGAAAGTGTATGAACTAGTTTTTTTTATAGTACAATCTCACAGCATGTATCCTGATGACATTTGATCAGACACTGATATGTTTGTGTTAATTGTGTGTGTTTCTAGGTCCTGCCTCTTTGCAATGTGCAGAAACCCTTCGACAGAATAACTACCAGGGGCGAATTATAATGTTCACCAAAGATGTGCAGCTGCCTCTAGACAAGACAAAACTTAGTAAAGTGAGAATGAAGACCGGATCATACACCGATCAGGCATAACATTATGAGCAGTGAGAGGTGAAGTGAATAACACTGATTATCTCCTCATCATAGCACCTGTTAATGGGTGGGATATTATAGGCAGCAAGTGAATATTTTGTCCTCAAAGTTGATGTGTTAGAAACAGGAAAAATGGGCAAGCGTAAGGATTTGAGCGAGTTTGACAAAGGCCAAATTGTGATGGATCAGAGCATCTCCAAAACTGCAGCTCTTGTGGGGGTGTTCCTGGTCTGCAGTGGTCAGTATCTATCAAAAGTGGTCCAAGGAAGGAACAGTGGTGAACCAGCGACGGGGTCAGGGGGGCCAAGGCTCATCGATGTATGTGGGGAGTGAAGGCTGGCCCGTGTGGTCCGATCCAACAGATGAGCTACTGCTACTCAAATTGCTGAAGACGTTAATGCTGTTTCTGATAGAAAGGTGTCGGAATACACAGTGCGTCACAGTTTGTTGTGTTTTGGCAGCAGAAGGGGGACCAATACAATATTAGGCAGGTGGTCATAATGTTATGCCTGATCGGTGTATACGCCTTTAATAGTTTGTGGATCTACTTCTACCTGTATATTTGCCATTTGCAATAAAAACTCAGTTTCTTTTAATCCTACAGGCCATGAATATAGAGAGTGAAAACATTCTCCTTCGACCAAGTGACTTCCTAAAACAGTATGGCATTGAAGTGTGGACAGAAAAAGAAGTAAGCAGAAAAGATTCTACAAGATCTATGCTATAGGGCCACATGTATGTGACACCTGACCAACACACCTACGTGTGCTTTTTGACAATCCCATTACATGTGTAGTCCCCCTTTTCTCAAGATTTTGGGAAGATAGACCATCACATAGATGGGTGTGATGGTCAGGTGTCCACAAAGATTCCAAAAAGGGGCATATAATTAAGTAATAAAAAAAAAAAAACCACAAGAAAAAAATCCAAAATTTGGCTGTGACCTCTTTCTTTCATACCTAGTGTAACAGATAAGAACAAAAATAAAAACAGAATTTTACCAATAAGCACTAGTGTATGTCAGTAGATTAGACAGCATTTTCACTTTCAGACATGTGCCAAGCAGCCGCACTGCCTTTCACATACTGTGTCCTTTCTGTTAATTTGGCAAAAAACCTTTATTTGCATTTGGTTTGATTAGTTCTTTATGTGGAAAAGTTCCTGTATGGCTTTAGTATCATTGTAGCAAGAATTTAAACTTTTTAAGTACTTTTAACTTTTTAAGATTTTGGCGGAAACAAAAACTGAAATGATTTGAATGGCTTACATATTGTTTTGCTTACAGGTGGTGTCCATGGATACAGAAACAAACACAGTCAGTTTACATGATGGTACCAGTCAACACTACAATCAGCTCTTGATCGCTACAGGAGCGAGGTCACTTCCTTTCCTTTGTGCATTTTCTGTTTTCTATTTTTCTTTAGGTACTAATAAATAACGGTTCTGATTTTGTAGAGCTCAGAGTATGCAGTGTCCTGGTGCTGATTTGGAGAATGTGAAACTCCTACAGAGCTACAAAGATGCAACTGAGATTTATCAGCTGAGTGTAGGCAACAGGGTGGTGATCATTGGAACATCTTTTATAGGTATATTTTCCATTGTGACAAACTGCTTGTAATGTATGTAACTCATTTCTAAACCCTGGACACACACACACACACACACACACACACACACACACACACACACACACACACACACACACAAAGATTTTCTGATGGTAAGGATGGATGGGTTAAATATAACTGACCTTTATTACAAATATAAAAAGATACACATCTAATATTTGAACCTTTTTACAAAATCAAAGATTATTAATTTTTTATTAATTTTTAAATGAATAATTATAATTTCATTAATTCAGGAATGGAAGTAGCCTTTTATAGGTATATTTTCTTTCATTTTTTATATGTATAATTTCCATTGTGACAAACTGCCTGTAATGTATGTAATTCATTTATGAACCCTGGATACACACACACACACACACACACACACACACTTTTCTGGTGGTAAGGATGGATAGGTGAAATATAACTGACTTTTATTACAAATATAAAAAGATACAATTAGAACATTTGAACCTTTTTACAAAATCAAAGATTATTAATTTTTTTATTAATTTTAAAATGAATAATTACAATTTCATTAATTCAGGAATGGAAGTAGCAGCTTTTCTGTCTGACAAAGCAGCTAGTGTAGCTGTTGTAGGCAAGTCCGACGTACCTTACAAGTTTTCACTGGGACCAGATATTGGCAGAATGACTATGCAGGTCAGAAAATGTATTTGGTACCTTTCTGTACATTTTGCTGTCAAGGCATCCATCTATCCAAAACATTTCTTTTTAAAAGATGCTGGAGGAAAAAAATGTGAGATTCTACATGAATAACGGTGTGACTGAAATACAAGGGGCGAACGGAAAGGTAAGACTGCACAGATTACAAAAGCGTTATGGAAGCGTTTAAACATTTTTGTCACGACACATTTGTTTTTGCAGGTCAAGCAAGTTATACTGCAAAATGGTAACATGTTGCCAGCAGACGTTGTAATTGTAGGAATTGGTAAGTACAAAAACATTTAATTTTATGCTAAATCATTATCTTTCTGTATAGGTCATTCTTTTTGGCTTGTTAGGTGTCATTCCAAACTCTGATTTCCTGAAGGGGAGCAAGGTGAAAGTTGATTCAAGAAATGCCATCACTGTTGATAAGGTATGTTATTTGCTTATGAAATACTATATATATATATATATATGCACCACTGTTTACTTGCAGGGGGGCACGGTGGCTTAGTGGTTAGCACGTTTGCCTCACACCTCCAGGGTTGGGGGTTCGATTCCTGCCTCCGCCATGTGTGTGTGGAGTTTGCATGTTCTCCCCGTGCCTCGGGGGTTTTCTTCCGGGTACTCCGGTTTCCTCCCCCAGTCCAAAGACATGCATTGTAGGTTGATTGGCATCTCTAAATTGTCCGTAGTGTGTGATTGCGTGAGTGAATGAGTGTGTGTGTGCTCTGCGATGGGTTGGAACTCCGTCCAGGGTGTATCCTGCCTTGATGCCCAATGACGCCTGAGATAGGCACAGGCTCCTCATGACCCGAGTGTAGTTCGGATAAGCGGTAGACAATGAATGAATGAATGTTTACTTGAAATTATTTTATATATATTTTTTTTCTTGAATTTCTCTCTTTTTATTCTTCTGTCTAATTGGATGTATGATTATTATTCCTGAGTGATGAATGCTTGATAATTGGAGAAGCTGTATTTGAAATATCCGTTTTAGCGTAAATGGGTGTTATGTCAAACGAAAAGGAAAACATTTCTGATTAACAATGCCAATTTATATGGACTTTATAAATTGACATTGATGTGGAAGAATAAGTGTCGATCGGTTGGATCAGTGATTCAGCGAAGTTTGATCTAGAATAACCCACAATTATTTCAGTTTATTTATTTTATTGTTTTTGAAATAAAAAATATTTATTTTTACTTTTTGAAATTTATTTTGATATTTACTCATATTTATATTTTTTACGAATACTCATATTCCGATTTCATATCAACTGTGGCCTATGCATTTTTAGTTTGTTTGTTCTTTGAATAAATCTAACAGTCTTAGTGTATTTTGTCTGCTTACTTTTAATAATCTAAGAATCCTTACAGTAATAAATTGTAACAATATTAGCAATAACACATGCTTGGTTTTTTTTTTCTAAGTTCATGAGAACGAACATTCTAGATGTCTTTGCTGCTGGGGATGTGGCATCCTTTCCTCTTTCAATTCATGCAGACAAAATAGTTAATATTGGACACTGGCAACTGGCACAAGCACATGGTAATGCAGAAAGATGAGCAAGATTATGAATAATAACTAAAACATTGGATAATTTCAGTGAATGTCCTTTTCTGTTTGTAATTGTTATTTTAGGCCGGGTTGCAGCTTTAAACATGCTGAATAAGCAGACTAAACTCCACTCAGTCCCATATTTCTGGACTGTGTTGCTGGGAAAAAGTATCAGATATACAGGTGACCATTTGATAATTTAGGTGACCATTTTATTTAGAACATGAACCAATGAAACATATATTTTGACCAATGCAAATCATGAAACATATTTTTTGACCAATTTCCTGTCTTCATATTTATCAAGGTTATGGTGAAGGCTATACAGACATTGTTTTCAAAGGAAGTGTTGATGAGAGGAAGTTTCTTGCATTTTATATAAAGTAATTTGTGAGATATAGCTTTAATTCTTAACTTAAAATGTAATAATCTCATAATCGCGTCCTCACTATATTTGTCGCATTACAGGGGTGATGAAGTTATTGCAGCAGCCAGCTTGAACTTTGACCCTGCTGTCTCACGGGTGGCAGAACTAATGGCGACTGGGAAACATATTACAAAGCTCGAAGCTGAGTGAGTGTCCTAATTCAGAATTTTAAGCCTGGTATATCTAAACAAAACTACATCAGTATATAAAAGGTTCACATCCCCTTTGTACTATATTTTTATATTACAGTTATAGAGAAGGACATATATTAGTACAAGTCATGCTAGGGGTTTTTTTGAAAAGAAAAAGTTTTTTCTTTTGCACATTTTCATATAAATTATACATATTTTCACCACAAAGTATGATTATACAACTCAGTCTTGCTTGCATCTTATTGTTATTGGGCTCATATAACATGTCCTATATGTTTTGTACAATTAGCAGAGTAAATTGAGAGTGTGGTTCAGCGCTTAACAAAACAAGAAGAATTATTCTGATTAGCAAATGGATTTTTATTGATTCATAAATTTTAATCGCAAGTCCTAATTTCTGGATTCACAGATCAGAGGACCTCGGATGGTTGCAGCTTCCTTAGACGGATCATGCGCATCTCTACTCTTAAGTTGTGGAACAACACAACTTAACAACAATAGTTGTGTGGTGGATCATGACCTTTATTTTACTTACCCATTTAATTCTGCTTTAGAAGGCATATTAATCTCCAGATGCAAAACAGTTATAGATTAGACATTGGCTCCAGTACCAGCTTTGGCACTGCATAAGTGGAAAAGCTAACTTTTGAAGCCTTTCGATTAATAAGTTATAATTTTATATATTTACTTGAATATAATTGTCCTTATATTGAAATTTCCTTGACCTACTTATACTCTAACCTATACATCTGTAGTTTTTGTGTCTTTGTTAGACTGGTGCAACAATCAAACTATTTCTCTTCCTGTTTTAGCTATTGTGTTGTTAGAGTTTGTTTACATTTTGCTTTCATTTCAGCATTGCTAATATTTTTTGTGTGTGTTGGAAATCTGGAAAATTATAATTAAAGGGTATCTTGTGCATTATTTATTTAAGGAACCATTTCCAAAAACATTAGAATTATAGCACATGAAGATTGTAGTACTGTCTAAATAATGAAATTGTATTGTTTAAAGATTTTTTGCTATTTATTCATAATGAAGTTTCCTGTGCATTTGTATGTCACATGATGTGTGCTAGAGCTACTACACCTATCCCCAGAGTAAAATCACAGAGAATGATTGTATGAATTATGTACAATAATAAAGCATTGGTGCCTCAGAGTCTCTGGGTTTGATCTTGAGCTGAGGTTACTGCCTCTGTGGAGTTTTGCAAAACTCCAATCCTGGGAGGTCACCTTGAGCCTCCTGTGGTACCCCCCCACCCCCACCCCCACCCCCACCCCAACCCCACTTCTACCCTCCCACACCCCAACCACTTAAG
>JAUCMX010000011.1:11134081-11159081 GCA_033459395.1 Hemibagrus guttatus
TTGGAAAAGAACCGTTTTTACTGACTTAATAATTCAGAAGTCAATAAACATTTATTAAAAAAATTGTACTTTTGCATAGAAATATCCAAGTGTTAATTCATATATCAAGGTTTTATCAGTGTGATTTGGTCATTTTTATAATAACATGATTGTTTATGATGATGAGCTTTGGAATACTTTGATTTCATGTGCTTGAATTTCATAATCTTGGATCTAATAAATAAACCTAGAGTGCATGTTTTATGCACACATTGTGGATGTAACAGTGAGTGAAAGCATCTAGATTGGTCAAACATTCATTGTTTGGGAAGTGGTCATACTGGAGAATGAAGGACATTTGGGTTTAACTGAGAGCAGGCTAGTGTGCAGTGTAGTGATTTTGTGGTGAATGTGTGGTGGAGTCAGATGGGGTAGGATTGAGCTCAGTGAGTGTCAGCAACAGTGTAACATCACTGCTGTTTGGTCAGAGCATGTATTAAATGGTTTCCAGTGTTAATTTCCTTAACGAAGACGATGACGAAAAATATTCGTTAATGACCATTTTTTCTGTGACTAAGACGAAATGAGACAAAGACGAAATTAATATCTGATGATAAAAACTTTGACAATTTAAGACGTTTCTTTGTTAACGAGACGAGACTGGACTAAAATGCTTTTTTTAGGAGTATCGGACATTCATAATAAATGATCTCTTTGTATCGGCTAACTGTCTTTCAAAATGTGTGTCCCTGTCACTGGACTGGATAAGTTAGTGGGTAGGCTAAATAAACTCCAACTGGCCTGGTGAGCTGCTATGGCTTCAGCACCTGAAGCTTTAGGAAGAAAACAAAGAACTGATATATGGAAGCGTTTGTTGTGATTCCTAAAAAAAAAAAAAACCATTGTGCAATGTGACAGAAAACGGAGAGAAGCCCTGTGGCTATAAAGTAGGTGGAAAGAATGCCACGAATCTTAAGAGGTATCTGAAGGCGCGTCACCCCGCTATTTATGCAGCTTCTGTCACAGAAAGTCAACTATTTAGTCTTATTTAAGTATTTTTTCTTAACGTTAGGTCAGTGTTACTGGATGTGTCCACAGGGAAATTTGCTAGCAAGTTTTACATTTTTATGTTTTAGTTTTCTGTTAATTAATGTCAGTTAGCTAACCTTACTGCATAGTTCTGAGCCAGCCTTTTATAAATGTACAATGCTTTATTATATATTGTACGACAGTTCGGCTTTTCTGCAGCATTCAGTTCTGTTTCTAATGAAATCTGTATCACGTGCTGTAGCAAGATTATTTAGGCCATAGCCTATTTGTTGTACTAACTTAATACACCCTTAATGGTTATTATACAGTAAATACTGTTGGCAGACAAAGGTGTGTTAATAATATATGTTCAGCTGCTTTTGAACATCTGTCTGTTTATTGCGTATTTATTTGAAGTTTCAGAAAATAAATGCTGTTTTTCCATAACAGCTAAAGAATTTTTGGTTTTTACTTGATACTTGAACTATACACCACTTTTACCTATTCTTAATGTATAATCCTACCTTATAAATGATCAATGGCAGCACAGCAGGCTGATATCCAACTAAGAAAAAAGGGGTATGTAGAGCTGCACAAGTGCTAGGAGTGCAGTGTGAATATAGCTTGTTATCTTGATTCAAATTTCTCATAAGCTTAATTGGTCTAAAGAGAGATTTTTGTCTAAATTTGCATAGAAAATTAACTAAATTAAAGCTGGTAACTGCAGTTTGACTAAAACTTGACAAAAATGCAACGACTTTGTCGAATGCGTCGACTAAAACTAGACTAAGACTGTAAGACAAAAATGACTAAAATGTGACTAAGACTAATAACCATTTTCGTCTGAAGATTAAGACTAAATCAAAAATGGCTGTCAAAATTAACACTGATGGTTTCATTGAGGTTGTTGTGTATGACCTCACTGTATGTGTATGAAGTTGAGTATACTTAAAAAAGATTGTAAAGGCCATATGTAAAAAGTATTTAGCCGATCACTAATAGTCTAACGTTAGTCACTGTATTTTTTTTTTGGAATATATTGGCATATGAGACTGTTACCAATAAAAGTGATGGAAAATGTTATGACTTCATTTTAGTATATACTTAGCTAGATTTTTTTCTTGTTTATTCTTTAACAAAGAACCATTTGTTAATGTAAGTCAATACAAGTTAATGAAATAAAGCTAGGTATGTCCAAATGCAGTGCTGTTTTTCCCCACTACACTGTCAAATCCTGCCTCCTGTTTTATGATGGTTTCTTTTTAAAAAACAAAACAAAAAAACAGTCCACCAACTGGACAGATAAAGGAGTTGCTCATGTTACTGTGTAGCCACCAGAACAACCAGCCACCAACTTTATTTTTTGTTTTTTTGTGTTTTAACAAGTACATTTGGCTCCATATTTGTCCTAACTAGAAATTAAAGAAAAACATCACATGGTACTGAACAAATGTACAGCGTTTTTGGACAAGTTGAAACATCGCATTAGAAGAAATAAACAGTTGGCAAGTTGGTACACAGTACAAAGTGTTATTATGTCATCTGTCAGTTGGCACAGTGCTTCTGTCCATGTTAATTTTATATTTCTGTAGTTTTTCCGCTGCTGAGTTCAGCTTGTTTAAAAATGATTTAAAACTTGTTGGTTGATTACACCGTAATGATGGATGGATAATGTTCGACAGTTTTAGTCAGTATTTGTATCTTTAGTTGCAACTTCACATACAAACAGTCTGTGTCCCTGGGTGAAATATGCAGCCATATACAGCAATCAACAGCAAGAAGATCATTTTAATGAGTACATACAATAAAAAGTACAATTTAAACATACATAAAAATAACATGAGTACAAAGCCAGAGTCATTGTTAAAATAATAAACATCAAAGTTATTGTCTTGCCCTGCTTTCATTAATAAACAGAGTCAGAGCATACACAATTTGACTGAATCTACATGAAAAAGTGATGCTAGAGTTTTATTTTTGGATTATTGTATCCCATGTATTTAAGTTTTGATTGCTTAATGTTGTTGATTGAATAAACAATTTTCTCTGACCAGAGGAAAAGCATTCTTCCGGAGGCAAAGTCTGGAGTCTTCTCCAAAGTCAGCTAAATGTCTGACTTCGGTAGCCTCTTTCTCGAGTACTTTAGATTGTGTCGGCACAATGCTGCGGTCATTTGAAAGCTACTGACGAAGTTCTTATGTATCCATATAACCTGTAATACACATGGTGATTATTGTAATCCGGAGCTAGATGATTAGTACAACTAGTTCTGTAGTCTCGTACTGTACATATGCAAGCTTGGAACAAGAACGAAGGCCTGTATAATTCCTAATAATGTAGCCAGTAAATATACACAGAGTTTAAGGGTTTATTATTAGTTCTTCTATGGCATTTTGAAAATATATTGCTTAAGAAAAGCATGTAATAGTAATACATTCACACTGAGATCATAAGGCAGAGCTCATGTGCTTCCTCACATCTCCACAAAGCTACTGCCTTTTTGAAAAATTCTTTTCAGCTCCGACACAAACCAATAAACAGTGGGTTTCCAGGCCTGACTGGCTGGGGTGAGGGGGAGGCCTCACCAGACTCCTATAAGAGATGAGTGTTTTGCTTTAGGGAGTGTCTCTTATTCATACTGGGAGAGTGTGTGCTTTTAGTGAAAGTTGCACAGCAGAAAGGGGTTTTTATGCTACCATATGAAGAAGCTGTTGTTTTATTAGAAGCCACTTAAAAATTCCAATTTCTTTAATGTATTTAATGTATTCAACATTAAAACACATTTCCAACTTCAGACTGGATTATGTTTTTGTTTGAATGAGTAGCTTTGACTGTGCAAGCCTCTAACATGATTAGTTTTATAGACTTGATCAATTAAGCAAATTAGAACTTTGCAAAAGTGTAAAAGCAGATACGTTTAGACATGTTGTTGTTGTTGTTTTTTTAATAAATAAATAAAACTTGGTATCAGCAGTAGTATGTACGCATGAGATTTTATCTAAAATGTGATTATTCTATAATGGCTTCTCTTTTGCTGCCCTGATACATGTTCTGTTGTTTTGCTCCAAGCTTCTTGTACATTTTCATATATGATTTAAAATAGAAAAAAAAGTAACACGTTACTAAATGCAACTTTTTTTTCTTTGCACACACCATGTTTTTGTACAGACATTTTAAATTTGTCCAGCTTGATAGCCATCGTGATGGATGGAATTATTGAACTAGTTGTATTATTAAAAGTATCAGTAGTTTTGGTAGCATTTTAAAATCTTTACCTTGTGTAGAACTACCATGAGTACTGACGGTCATGCTCTCCTCTCTTTTAGTTCTGATGCTCTGCTGAAGCCATGTTCACCAAGAAGAAAAAGCAGCGTATTCAGATCTCGGCTCCCTCCAATTTTGAGCACCGTGTGCACACTGACTTTGATGAGCAGGAGCAGAAGTTTGTGGGGCTTCCTCGCCAATGGCAGAGCCTCATCGAAGACACTGCCAAAAGGCCCAAACCCTTCATCGATGCCACAGTCATTACCACTGTGGAGCCTCGCAAGGTAAGCTACTATTTGCCCACACTGATGGAGTGAGAGTTATCCCAGATGAATATTTTGCTCTGCAACTACCACATAGTCATAACATTGTTATAATTGTAGATTATAGGTTTCTCTACATTTTAGTTAGTCAGTTGAAAAGTTTGCTTTAAATGGAAGCATATCTGATTAAAGGATGTGCCAGAAGCATTTGTGGTGTGTTTTGGGAATCTGAATGTACAATAAACATTTGTTCTTTCTGATCAGTTACTGCATCAACATTAGAGAGCAGAACTTGACCATAAAACAGTCCTTGAAATCAGACAAACACAATAATTTAATAATTATGAGGTTTAACCACTGAGATTTTATATATATATATATATATATATATATATATATATATATATATATATATATATATATATATATATATATATATATATATATATATACATATATAATATATATTAGTTCACACAAATCCTTGTGGTGCAGAAACCATGTTTTTTCTTTGCTAAAAAAAAAAAAAGCAGATCATTGTTGGCATTTAACATACTTATTGGTTTGTTGAAGTTAACCTTACTTTTTGGTGCAATGTCTGTTTTTCCAGACTATAGTGCGAGGCAGTAAGATAGGGGTTGATGGCTCTCTGACATGGCTCCTGGATGAGTTTGAAACCATGTCAGTGATCCGTTCAAACTCCCTGCGGCGGGGCAGTCCTCCCACAGAACCTCGCAGTGACTCAAGCTCTTCTGGGATGCAGGAGAATGGAGAGCACTCTCACAGACACTATGAGCATGCAGGCGAGACTAGAGACAGGTAAATGTTGTTTTATGTTGTGCTTTCTTTCCTTCAAATGTCCATTTTTCACTTATTGTTTTTCTTATTCAAATGTGATTAGAGAGAAAACGCATCCCGATTCCCAGAGACCAGCTAAAGGCCACAGAGAAGATGGGAGACCGATGCAGCCCCATGGCCAAGAGCCAAGCAGACACAAAGAGCAAGACCGACCCCCTGGACCTCCTGCTCCACCTCACAGAGAGCGAAACAGAGATCGTGACCACAGCAGCCCAGTGGTGTGGAGGGAAGTGGACAAACGGCCAAAATCCAGCTACACAAATCAGGACGAAAGCCCACAGTCCCCACGAGACAAGAGACCTCTCTCTGGACCAAATGTTCGAACCCCCAACCTGCCTGTTACAGAGGGGGTGATGAAGACAGCACAGCAAACCCGGCCATTTAACACATACCCCCGCAGTGAAAGTGACTCAGCAAGAAACCCCAGCAGTCAGGTGAGCACAGACCAAGAAAACTCGGACAATTCCTCCAGTTTGTGGTGGGGCATTGAAAGATTTTGTAGGTATGCATATATTCTGCTGCAACTTTTCTCTCATCACCTTTTCCATTGTAGGACCTGAAACCAGGCAGGACTCAAGACCCTCCCCCGAATGGCCCATCCAGTGGGTCAAGCCGAAGTGGGAACAGTGGGGGTAAGGGCTCCTCCCAGCAGCATCATGCTTCTCATCCTGCTTTGGGTTCAGATTCTCCCCACAACCAGCAATTTCCACCAGCATCTCGACCCCCTGCACCCCCTGGACCACCCCAGCAACCTCAGCGTGTTTCTCATGAGCAATTCCGTGCTGCTCTCCAGATGGTGGTGGATCCTGGTGACCCTCGCACCTACTTGGATCACTACATCAAAATTGGCGAGGGCTCTACTGGTATTGTGTGTATTGCAACAGTTAAGAGTACAGGCAAACTGGTGGCTGTGAAAAAAATGGATCTGCGCAAACAACAGCGGCGAGAGTTGCTCTTTAATGAGGTGAATTTTGTTCTATTAACTATAGGTTTTTAACTGCTAGCATACTGTGTGTGTGTAAAAAGCTCAGGCACTGATGAGGTACTAGTGTATATACACACATATATAATACTTCTTCTTCTTTAAGGTTGTTATCATGCGAGACTATCACCATGAGAATGTTGTGGACATGTACAACAGTTACTTAGTTGGTGATGAGCTCTGGGTTGTCATGGAGTTTCTTGAAGGTGGAGCACTCACTGACATAGTCACACATACTAGGTATGTACTTGGTTCTTTCTTGTTACTTTCTTTTGACCTTAAGACCTTAACACGCATGTATCACTTCAATGATTAGGTCACCCCAAAAATGTAGCAGTTCCTGTATTACAAATGTTTTCAGCATGTCAGTGTAGTGGTTCTGACTACTCTTTCTCACTCTCTCACTCACTCAATATTTAAATCTCTCTAAATATTTAATATAGAGTATAGAATATACATGTTGTTCACCACTAGGAGGCAGTTTTGCACTCTTGACTTTGACTTTTCATTATACATGTTTGCACTTGTATTAGACTCTTTAACCAAGCTCATTTTTTTTTTGGTGTTTTCACTACATTGTTTTATATGTGCTGTATGTATGTTTCAGGATGAATGAAGAGCAGATTGCCACAGTGTGCCTGTCTGTCCTTAAGGCTCTGTCAGTGCTACACGCTCAGGGTGTCATCCACAGAGACATTAAAAGTGACTCTATTCTACTTACACATGATGGCAGAGTGAGTTTTTCTCTCCATTTTCAGCTAATTTCTGTTAATTAAGTTACACACCCTGTAGCGTAAAGAAATGTTTCCAACCCTGGTGCTGGAGTTTTGCATTTTTTTAACATCTTCTAACATCATTTGATTTAGTTAATCAACCAAGGTAAAGTTAGTGTGATGGGAAAACAAAATGTGCAGCACAGTGGGTACTGCAAGCCCAGTTTTGGGAACCTGTAGCTCAAAAGCTACCCTTGGTTAAGAAAGGTTGTGTAAACTTGTTAAAACCATTACCACACTTACCTGTTCCGTATTGCCTGTTCCTCATGAAACCACCTCTGTTGTGGTTTAAACTTGTTTTAGCCTCACCTACAGCTTTACTATTCTTCGATCCTTAATGTATGAGAAAAATATATGCATTTTGCCTCAGGGCAACAAACGTTTCATAACCTGTACATAGTTTTGATTCTCATTGTGACCCTAATTAAATACTAGTGTGTCACACAGGGGCAAGGTTTCATTTTGTGGTTGCTGTCAGTGAAGAGGAAGTATTTTCTCAGCAATCATCAGTTGTTTCTCGGCAAGGCTTTTTGTGTTTGCATTTTTTTCTGTTTCATTTCCCAATTGTCATGTTGGCCAGCCATCCTCAGGCCAGATATCCTCTTATGCTTAGCCAGCCATACAATGCAAAGAATTATAAAAAAAAAATATGATTAACTTCATAATGATTTTTATGTACTTGATAACACACAATATAGCTCTAAAGATTAGCCCACAAAGCTCTATCCACATTATAGTTCTTAAATGTTCACCTATGTATCTGCTAATACACTAATGTGTGCATTTTATGAAGAAGCCAAAAAAGTAAAATGAAACATGGGTGTTATCTCAGAATGTAGTTGCCTGCTTGACCGTATTGAATGGCATTGCATCAAGATAGAAATTTGACAGGAAATGACCTCTTCTTGCAAAAGTGTAGAGCAAGTTTGCAAACCACTTGTGTAATATAGTTTACAATGTGTTGATGTCATTTATCTACCACACTGTGTTATTTGGGCATAAAACACTTTTTTTCTTCTTTTTTTTTTTTTAACTTCTTTAGATAAAGCTGTCTGACTTTGGCTTCTGTGCCCAAGTTTCAAAAGAGGTCCAGCGAAGAAAATCATTAGTTGGAACGCCATATTGGATGGCACCAGAGCTCATCTCAAGACTGCCATATGGACCAGAAGTGAGATCCTGTTTTTACCTTCCTGTCTTAACACATTATAACACATTGTAAATATGTGATTTTTTTTAATATTATGTTTTCGTGATTAATGATGCATTAAGGAATCCTGAAATTACCTTTTTGGTCACAGGTGGACATTTGGTCTCTTGGCATTATGGTAATTGAAATGGTCGATGGAGAGCCACCATATTTTAATGAACCGCCACTCAAAGCAATGAAGATGATTCGAGACAACCTACCACCCAAACTGAAGAACCTTCACAAAGTAAACCTTTCAACAATATTCTGGTTCTTTATTAAGGAGTCTTATGAAATGAGTGTGTTCAAAATATTGTTTCATTTTATGGTACTTCCTCACTTGATTTCCTTTACTCTCTCAGGTTTCACCACTTCTTAAGGGTTTCCTGGACAGAATGCTTGTTCGTGACCCTGCCCAGAGGGCCACAGCCCAGGAGTTGCTCAAGCATCCATTTCTCTCCAAATCTGGCCCTCCTTCTTGTATCGTTCCCCTCATGAGGCAAAACCGCATGAGATGAATGCAAGAGGGGCATCCATTCCACCAGGACCCTCTGCTTATGTCAAAGCACAGAGCCTTTTTGGCAGGAGGCCTACAGAAAGGTGCAGCTCTGTGCACTTCAAGTTTCAGATCAAGTGTTTGAAAAGACCAGACTTGTCTACAAGTCCTATAAACACTGCTGTTGGCTTGAGCTGAGGCGTTTGGAAAGGACTAAACCAAAAGAAGCCCTGCAAAGACAACACTGATGATTTTACACTAGTTGTATGATCACTGGAAACATGCCATCTGAGAATTCACTGCTCCTCTTTTTCCTTAGGAGGGATTTTGGATTATTTTAAACCATCTCTCACTGGCTTTGTTTCTGGATGAAGCAATGAATTGTTTAACATCAGAAACTTTTTGGAGCTGCTGTTTCACCTTCCATCGTGGAAGCTGTGTTCTGTTTCTAAACTCAAACTTCACCTCCTGCACCATTACCACTTTCTGACTTCTGGTCAATTTAAAGAGGAAAATAACTACTGAAGAGCTATTTTTTACTTTATCAAAAGCGAAAAAAAACACTAGGCTCCTGTTACAACACTAGACTAGGTAAACACTGGATGTGTACTCTTAATTCAGACCCTTTCCATGTTGTTGGGTGTTTTTTATTATACACAGTCCCATGTCATTTTAATAGATTTTTTTTTAAATAACTGTTCTAGGTTTGAAACTGCACTCCTGTTCATTTTTTAATCCAACATACAAAAACTGTGTCTTCCCTTTAAAACAGAATGAAATATTGCCAAATATTTTAAGGGATGTCTTACCATGTAGCTCAGCATCTCGACATGCATTAAGATGTGAACTTTACATGTGACTCATTGTGGACTGTGTGAACTTAGGCTCGGGTGTCAGATTAAGGCAGAGCAGGTGGTGCTTGTGAAGACTCTGGTAATTAGAAGATGAATTGAATCAGAAACACATTGATAAAGCAAATTCTGTAGCACTCTAGTTCTGCTTCAGTCCCGTCTTACTAGGGCTAAGTTTGTTAGGGCTAATTAACAAGGGACATGATCTCTAGCAGTTGTACTCTTCCCTAAATTTAACTGTTCAACAGCTGCTGTCCCTGTGTCCTGCTGCGTATAAACACTAACATGACATACATATGGTAATGTAGCTGCGAGCTTGTATTTCAGCACAGGGCTCTGTAAGTAGCTGTGCCTTTTGTCCTCTATTCCTGGAGCTGGGAGCACATTAGATTGCACCTAGACGGCAACCAAAGATGTGACCCTCAGAGAGAGAACTGAAGGAAAGCTACTTTGCTTCACAAAGTGGTGGTTGCTTGTTTCTATACACATGCTAAGCCTTCAAGTTGAGGACTGGATAGACCTTTTAAAAGCAAGCTGATCTGTTAGAAGACTATTCTGAAGGTTGTGTGTGTCATTTTTGGGTGTAACTAATTTTCAGTGTCAGTTTCAATCTGATGCTATTTTTTAAAACATCTTCTGTAGAAAGTAGGGGGGCTTGAAGAAGTAGCATTTTATTGTACATAATTTGTGAGATCTTTTTTAAAATCTTACCTGATGCCTTAACATCTCTCATTCTAATTGTAGTTACAAATTCTTGAAAAAAAAATCAACCCATATATAGATCTAGAAAAGTGTTGTTGTTTTTTTTTTAAACTAATAATACTTAACAGTGGCTTTTGTCTCTCAATAGACTGCTCAAGTTTTTTGTATGTGGAACTAAGACAATCAAACAACTGAGTAACAGACAAACTTATTACATTTTAATGTAGATTTACTTAGGTCTATGTACGAATGCTTCCTCAGTGACCAAATAGCATTCGTAAAAGTTACAAGACTTTTTTTTTTTGTGTGTGTGGAAATTGATTGTAAGTATTAAGGGCACACAAACAGGTGTAGAGACATGAATCCAGGATTAATTATCATTCCTTCAATAACAAATGGCCTGCATTTAAATCCTCCACACTGCTCAGTGGCACATGAAGTTATCAGTCTGCTCTGCAAAGCATGATTAAGTTTTAATTTTAAAAAAAGATTTCTAGAATCAAGATCTTTATCATAACTGTAAAATGTTCACACTGATTATATCGGGACACGTCCTTACTTTGCTGTTAAATGGGTAATACTGTACTGTGAGCAATATGGCTAAATGTACAGATAATATATGTTTGTGTTGGGAAACATACTTTTCTGTTTGTCTCTCATTTGCATACTCATTCTCAGTATGTAAAATTTGCTGATGTTCACTAATGAGGTACACTTCTACATTTTGAAGATGCACTAATGAATTTTTACACTAATGCCATCAGTTGTTTGCTAATGTTATAAATTAAAGAACAGTAGAAATGCCTCATGTTCACAGTATACTTTCACTAACTGTGTGGAATGTGTCATATCAGCGCTGGATTTTCTGATATCAGTGTGTTTATTTAAATTGGTTATGTATTGAATCAGATATGGTACTGATACCATTGTTCATTATGAATTTCTTTTTTGTTTTTGTTTTTTGCGCCATACCGCAAGTCCCATTAATGAGCCGTTCTTATTCATACAGCGGCTGGATCACTACATTCTAAAACCTTCTGTGTGTGTGTGTGTGTTAAAGCAATATCTGTAGTTCTAACATTTTGTCAGCTTGTAGGTTTGTCTGTCAGAAAACTGTTTTCTGAAATATTTTGAAATGAATGAATGACATGATGCACGATCAATAGCATGTAAACAATGATTTAAACATTGCTTTTATTTTTTTTTCTCAAACACAAGCTCTAAATCCTGTCTGGACTGTGACTACTACTGACTGACCTGTTTGTGTTTGTGTATCAGTGAGTTCAGTCCTCTCGTTGTGTTAACTGTAGTCATGCAGAAAGGTTACTTTTGATAGGCACCTGATTTCAGTTCCCTATGTATTTTTATTGTTAATGCATTTTTGTTTCCGCTATTTTTATTTTTTTGGAATACACTTTCCTGCAAACAAAAATTTGTGTCCGAGTTCCTTTTGTTTTTAAAAAGAAAGGATTGAATGATCATTTTATCACAAAACGCAACATGCACAATTTTTTTTGTTCTGCAGTTTTATTTATAATATATATATATATAAAATATATATATAATGAAGATGACACTGTATTGGCAAAAGTTTTGGGACACCCCTCCAAATCATTGAATTCAGGGATCGGGCTTGGCCTCTTAGTTCCAGTAAAAGGAACTCTTAATGCTTCAGCATACCAAGACATTTTGAGCGAGTTTGGTGTGGCGGAACTTCAGAGCCCTGACCTCAACCTGATAGAAAACCTTTGGGATGAATTACAGCAGAGACTGCGAGCCAGGTCAAAACTGGGACGGCTGCCTTTACATGCACATGAATTTAATATGGAGTTGGCTGCCCTTTGCAGCCATAACAGCTTCAACTCTTCTGGGAAGGCTTTCCACAAGGTTTAGGAGTGTGTTTATGGGAATTTCTGACCATTCCTCTAGAAGCACATTTGTGAGGTCAGGCACTGATGTTGGACGAAAAGGCCTGGCTTGCAGTCTCCACTCTAATTCATCCCAAAGGTGTTCTATCGGGTTGAGGTCAGGACTTTGTTTAGGCCAGTCAAGTTCCTCCACACCAAACCCACTCATCCATGTCTTTATGGACCTTGCTTCCACTTTATCAGGAAAATGTGTATGGTGAATGTAGATCACTTTCTTATGCTCTGATACTGTAGGCCTTATTGACTACACACTATGACCAAATTAGTGATTTAAAACTGAATGTGTTAATAACATTAGAAGTTGCTTTCGGCTGCTCACTCTTCGGGGTCGCCACAGCGGCCCAACTGGTCCGTACAACAACTTGGCACAGGTCTTTCACCGGATGCCCTTCCTGACGCAACCCTCCCATTTTTTTCCGGGCTTGGGACCGGTACTGCATCCAGTGGCTGGGGTTTGGGTATTGAAACCTACCACTGAGCTACCACTGCCCTAATGTTAATAACCTATTAGTTTATATAAATGTTCAAAATGATGATGCAAATCTGTAAGGATGCTGTGAGCGGTAAATTATGCCATCTAACTACATAACCTGCATGGACATGAACTTGGACATGCGTAAATGTTGCGCGAACGCTATTGAGTAATAACAAAATGTCTGTGTCGTTACATCACTTCAGGTACAATATGTATCCGAGACGCTTTCACACACATCCCTGTTTATCAGCGCTTACATTTGTCTGTGTTCATATTATTTGTGTCCATTTGTAGAGTCGTTAACTAACTGTCGTGAGTGTAGAATGCCAGTGAGGGAAAAATCACTGCTTGAAAAAGTATAGTGCGGCTTTCCAGAGTGTGTGTGTGGGCGTGTGGGCGTCTTCTCCTCCGACAGCCTTTAGCAGAACCGGCCGAACAGTCAGCTCAATCAGCCAATCAGGATCTTTGCTCTTCGTGACCAGCGGCTGTGGCAGCCAATGAGGAGTCTTGCCACTCCTGCCAACTGTGTTGAGCGGTGAGTCATCTGGCGGCGCCGCTGAAATAGACGCACTTGTTGAGTCGCGGCCGGTGAGGCTCTTTCGTTGAAGGGAAAGAGAGCAACACTTTAACCTCAAAATCAAAAGCAAACAAAACATGCACTAAGGATATTTCAATAAATCTCCAGTCAGAATTAATCGACGTTTTATCGCCCGTTGCTGCGTTGCCAGGTGAGCGTCTCTCTTCTGTACTTCTGTCTATTTCGGTGTCGCCTCTGTGCGCAGCATCACTGAAGACCGGTCATGTGTGTGTGGCCTCATCAAAAGGCTTTTCCACTGGGAGAAAATCCCTGGAGAAAACTCTAGAAATGGGCATTTCGGGCATTGTCAGGCGTGTTTAAACCCTTACTGTTTGTTCATTGTCTGAAACTGGTAATAATGAGCTGCATTCACAGCAGAAAGAGCAAAACAGCAGCACCCGGTGTCACTTATGCTGCATGTTTTACTGAATGTGTTTTTATTTACTTACTTATTTTAATTATTTTTAACATAAGATTTGCCAAACCCAAAATGCAGAACAGACTGATACAGTTACTTATATGATCAGGTCGTTATGCAGAACATAATTTCCCTGTTAATGGTGTTAACTGTAGTCATGAAGAAATGTCACTTTTGAGAGATAATATTATTAATAATAATATTACTATTGTTGTTGTTTATAATAATAATAATAATAATAATAATCACAATTCTTATCATTATTAATAACAGCAACTTATTACAGTTATTGTTGTTGCTGTTAATAATAATAATAAGAAGAAGAATTGTGTATTATTATTATTATTATTATTATTATTATCAACAACTTATTATTGTTGCTATTATTATTATTATTATTATTATTACAGTGATGTTGGGTTCCCTTGAGACTTTTTTTTTCTTTACTCACCAAGTGATTTTTTTTTTGTTTTGTTTTGTTTTTTTAGTCATTTTTTTTATTATAACCTAACAAGGTGTTGAGATCAGTAACTCAAAACTCTTTGATGCATGTCCTGCTTATTCATTCTGATACGGTCTATCATAGGTAGGAGCCACCTACACTGTGGTCTGCTGTGCACTTTATTAGTCTGTACCAATGATATAGAGTAGAGATTTTCCCATCACTCTACCTTGTTGGTTTTAGCTTGGCATTTATATGGGTATGTTACAGCCAGAACACAGTGTTTATATTTTTGTTCATCTCACTAGATTACTTTCAGAACTCTGTACAGGAAGTTGTGGCACAGTAGCTAGTCATTTCGACACCAGGTTTATGCACTTGTGCACATTTTCTCACCATGCTTTATAATGACCTTGTTTGCATATGTAGGTCTTGCTCAGGTTCACTTCTCCAATAGTCAGGATAAGGGTGTGGTGTTTTTTAATTAAATGTTGCATGTGCAGCTGTGCACAGACTCCACCTTTTTTTCAGTAAAGGCAACCCAGCGCGCCTAGGGTCTCAGTTTCTAGAGACCTTCATTTCTGTTCATCGTCTCTTTTTATCCTGAAAATAATGAAAAGATTTACATTACATTTACATTGCTGGCATTTCACAGATGCCCTTATCCAGAGCGACATACAAAAGTGCTTTGAAGTCCCTATCAATGAGTACATCAACACTGGTTCACTAGGTCACAGGCTTATGATAGCATCAGTCTAAAACTGTGCTTGCAGGATTTATATATATATATATACAGTGGTGTGAAAAAGTGTTCACCTGTTCAAGTCCACCTCTGAATGGCTGAAGAAAAACAAAATGAAGACTATGGAGTGGCCTAGTCAAAGTCCTGACCTCAATCCGATTGAGATGCTGTGGCATGACCTTAAAAAGGTGGTTCATGCTCGAAAACCCTCCAATGTGGCTGAATTACAACAATTCAGCAAAGATGAGTGGGCCAAAACTCCTCCACAGCGCTGTAACAGACTCATTGCAAGTTATGGAAAACGCTTGATTGCAGTTGTTGCTGCTAAGGGTGGCCCAGCCAGTTATTAGGCTTAGGGGGCAAACACTTTTTCACACAGGGCCATGTAGTTTTGGATTTTGTTTTCCCTTAATAATAAAAACCTTCATTTAAAAACTGCATGATGTGTTTACTTGTGTTATCTTTGACTAATATTTAAATGTGTTTCATTATCTGAAACATTAAAGTGTGACAAACATGCAAAAAAATAAGAAATCAGGAAGGGGGCCAACACTTTTTCACACCACTGTGTGTATATGTGTGTATATATATATATATATATATATATATATATATATATATATATATATATATATATATATATATATATATATACATTAAACAAACAGGAAAATGAGAGCTAGTTATGTGTTTCAGGAAGTAAAATGAAAATAGCTGTGCTCTTGTGTTCTTTTTTTTTTTTAAATAACTGTTCTTTTTAATAACTGTATTATTTTCATAACTGTGGTCATTCTTTGTGGTCATTTTTTTGTATTGGTTTAATTAAAAGAAAGTACCAGGTTTTAAATGGCTTTGTGTGTTTGCTGTGCCACCAGGACGAGTGTTTTTGATGTCTACACACCGACTCCCTCTGTGGCCATATATACACGCTCTGATGGGCTATGTGGTCATCACACTGACTTCCCTGCCAGAATTCAGCAAAGGTATGCCAACCACAGAAAGAACTGATAAGGTCACCATTGGTTGAGTCTTGCCTATTGTCATGCCTCTCTTTATGTTCTTGTGCATATCTGTTGTGTTAGTGAAAGAAATACCAACTCTAAATCAGTGGAATCAAGGTTATTTTCTTCTTTCAGGTCAGAACTGTTCCCACCCACTTATCCCTGAGCATGGTGGCTTCTACTGTAAGCCTTCTCCATGTCAGGGTTTCCCTCCAAAGAGTCGTATCTACTTCTTCTGTGAATCAGGATATGTCCTACCATCCCGTATCCACCACTCCAACTGCCGCAAAGGCCAATGGGAACCCGGTATCCCAAAGTGCATGCTTAACACAGGTAAGACAGAGTGGCTACACCTATTTTATTTTTTATTTTGAAGTTTAATTTTTATGTATGTATGTATTTATTTATTTATTTGCAGTGTGAACATGTGCACTTGCAGCCTAGTACACTGTTTGTATGCTCTAGTATTACAATTATTCTTCACTGGAACAAAGAGGACCAAACATGTTCCACGAAACACCAAAATCCAGTGGAGAGACTTCTCAGAAGAGTACAGGATATTATAATAGCAATCAGGAACTAAATCTGGAAGCACATACGGGACTGATGGTGTTCACAAACCTTTGGCCACAGTGCATGAGTATGTTTAAGATATGTGAATAGGAAAAAAATACCATAAATACATTTCCAACATTTTGTACAAAGCAACATTCTATAGCTAGAGTTCCCAACCCTGCCCTGTCCTGACCTTTGTAGTGCTTTAGCTGTTCTAACACACAAACTTTCACCCAGGAAGTGCTGTTAATTAGAAGACTAATTGGATCAGGTGTGTTAGAACAGGGAAAACACTAATAAGTATAGGACAGGAGGTACTCAAAGGACCAGTGTAGGCAGAAACCATTTATTAAATGACCCAGATAAGTTAAGTCTTGTGTCAGAGTGTAAGGGAAGTGAAAACCAGACGATTGACTGTTCGCTCACAGCAGCTGTTTGCTTCCTCTTTTGAACTAAGCCACACAGATGCAGGAAACCCATAGTGTTAACAGGAAGTGAACACAGTCACCATACTAACCAATATTTTTTTTTCTGTGATGCATTTAAAGCCTCAGAAAAGTACTCCGTCATCAGTTTCAAAGATTTTGATAAACCACTTTCCAATGTTGGCATAGCTTCCTGTCTCCATTACGATTACAGCAGTGATGTGTCTGATACAGTAAATTCAAAGATTCAATGCTGTACATGTCCTCTACCTGTTCTCCCAGCTGGACATGCAAAATATGAAGACAAAGTGACAAATTCAGTTCCAAGTGTTGCTACAACTGCTGTGGGCATTTCTATCTTTCTTCTCACCACCACAGCCTGCATGGTTATCAAGTCCCGACTCTACCCATGTCAATCTCAAAGGTATGATACTTTGGGCACATTACTCTACTGTTGGTAAACTGCACAGTCTTTAATGGATTTTATTGCAATTTGTAATTTTAGTATTAAACATTTAATTAGAAGTTCATCCATCTGTTTGTCTGTCTGTCCCTCCATCCATCTCATCCATTCCACCCATACCATCTGTCTGTCTGTCTGTCTGTCTGTCTGTCTATCTATCTATCTATCTATCTATCTATCTATCTATCTATCTATCTATCCCTCCATTCATCCACCTGTCTCCTTCTATTTACTTGTCTGTCTGTCTATCCACTCTGTCCATGCTTAACCTGATGCTAAAAAAGAAAAGATTAGCTAACTTGTAATAATAATAATATAAATGTAGTATTTTTTTCATTAGCAATTTATCAGATTGGCTTTGCCAACTAATAGTGACTGTTAGTCACATAGTTATGGTTGATTCCATTTCATCAGGCGATCATCTGATCAGTTGGACTTGATGGTGGACGGCTTGCCTGTGTCTCTGCCCACCTATGAGGAGGCGGTGTACGGAAGTTGGGGTCAGCGCATCCCACCTTTACGCGGACCCACTCAGCTCTTGCTGGCCTCATCAGAAAACAGCCCATTATCATCGCTCATCCAGTCAGGTTCTAGTAACTGCACGGACACTTCAAATCAGAGCACAGAGGAGCCGCCCCCTTACGAGGAGACACACCCTCGTTCAGTGGATGGAGGAAATGAAGGAGAAGCACGGGCCTCGCACATTGCACTTTCTGTTGAAAAGGACAACTAACTGCTGGGTGTGTGAGCTCACCTTCAGCTTGTTAGATCTCTTGCCATCGCTTCATGCCTAACAGTCTAGTTTACAGTCTGCTTTAAAGGTTTTTAACGAAACAAGTTTTTGGTCTTTATTTTTAATATGAATGACACCAGGGGAGTTGGAGGGTGGGTTTGGGTTGGTAGATGTTTAGCAAGTGAGTGACAGTGTGGATGGTGATAATGATTGTGTTAATGTTTTCAGGGGTGCTGGAGACATGTTTATTGTTGCCCTCAGTGAGGGGCCTAGACCACAATGGTCTTGTGGACTGTAATAGCACAGACTTCACCTTTGGAGGACTGTGACTTTCTGTTAAATGACTGCAACTTCTTTGTGGTCAATGTTGAGTAAATAAATTAATGTGACTCCAGCAGAATTGTGGGACTGGTGGTGTCACCAAGCATTACCGGGCTTACCTTCATGGTAAGGTTGGAAATTGGCTCATTTCTACCCAGTGAGAAGCTCGTCTTGTATACCTGTTTTTGTTTTTTTATTTCACGTTTGCGTTGTCATTTAATTATGATTGCTGCTGAAAGCTCTTATTTATCAGGTGGAGTATAGGCTATATATGACCCTTTGCACTGAGGTTCTCTTATTCTCTGGTTCTATTATTTTCTGCATTAGTAAACATGATGCATTAGTATTTTTCTGCATGATGAACCATGAATTTCAACGTTAGTAAACCACATGTTAACAATTTAATAAAGGACATTAACACAAGAAAGGAGGTTAACACAAAATAACCTACTGAACTCTGGTCCAGGTGTAAATATTGCAACTTTCTTTCTGGTTAACAGCCACAACCACATTCATTTAAGATGTTTGTTCATATTACATATTGTGGATTTAATCTGACTCTTTAATGATAGAAATATTCGGATTATTATTTATAAACATCAATTAATATGAGGGTTTGCTTGTATTAATGCTGAAGTTCATGGTTTGTTCACATATTAGCACTAATGTGTGATAATGCCATTTATGGGAACCTTAGTGTATAATATACAGATGCATAAAGTTACCACCTACAGCCATGCTATCTGTTCTCTGACGCTGGTTAATAGAAGATGGTGTGTATTTGAGAGCATGTGCACATTTGCTTTTTTCCTTTAACTACAAACTAAAATTGAATCTATAATATAACATTTTTACATTTGTATATCACATTTAGATATAACATCAAATTTTTGAATGGAAAATTATTAAAACTAGTTTTCAAATTGATCCGTGTGCTTCTCTTTGACATGTTAGTGATTCATTTCTGATAAAATTGTGGCACATCACATGCATTTCCTTCCGTTTTTCATGCATAGGCTATATCGATTCCTGTTCTTACTGACCAGGCCAGAAATAAATCACATTTGTATTAATGAAGCATATTGAAAGTACAGAAAGGCTGTCTGTGATCTTTAAAATATGACATTTGAAAATACGGATCTACTTTTTTGAGTTAGAGATGGAGGAGTGGAGGTGGTGGGTGAGAAAATATCACAGGGAACAGAAATGCTGATTAAAGTTTTGGGAAGTGGAAGGTGTTTCAGATCTAGGCTTTCTCCCAAACTTCACTATTTGCATGACATTGTTTTGCAGTATAGGCGAGCAGCAGTACTAAGCCTTTAATTTATTTCCACATGACGAGGCTAAAGTTTATATCTGTTCTCTCTTATGTAACATGAAGTGAAGGGCTCTTTAATTTTACTCATGGTTATGACACCTGATTTAAGAATGGGATTATCGTTTAGCTGCAGAATTTACGGGTATGCAAAGGCAAAAGACAGCATAGGTAATTATGTTTGCAATAATTTTCAACACTGGAATTCTACTTCACAATGCAAGGTAAAACTGAGAAAATCCTAACTTTCTAAATGCTGCTCCAATCCATTATAGGGCATCATATACACTCATTCACACAGAGCTGGGTCATAATATCTTCATGCAGTTCAAACGGTCTGTTTCTGCTTTTTCTTGCTTTTAAAGAAAATACACTGAATGGTTTACGTGGCTACAGCATCATACACTCAGATTTATTGTATTTCAGTTAATTCATGGTTAAACTTCAGGGTGAAAGTTCAGGATTAAAAACTTTGAAACAAGACATACAGGGATTTCGGACAATGAAAGAACGGAAATGTAAATGCAAGGCATGTTTAATTATCCATCAAAATAACTTGTAAGGCTTCCCAACCTGGATCTTAATAAAAGGGAATAATATTTCCCCATCCCCTCCAAACAAACAGAATAATGCTTAAGACAATAAAAGAAGTTACTGAGAACAAATCCATGAAGAAACAGCTTTCATATGAGAATTGAATACTGTATCATTACAGATAAAGATAGCCCATATGTCGATAAACTACATGATCAAAATCCAACACATTCAGTGATTAAATGCAAAAGAATAAGAACACTTCCCGACTACTGTCCCCCGATCTGCTAAAGCTTATACACGACATGTTTCTATTTACATGGACACTACAAGAAGAGCAGAGCATCAAAGAGTACTGTAAATTTCAAAAGGACACGAGGATACAACAGAAAACAAAACAAAATGCTCAGTATATTTACTTACATGGTACATATGCAAAGGTATATAAAACGCTTAATAAAAAGATGTTACAGAAAAAGGTGAAAACTTGTTGTGTGCGTTATCTATAGCATTGATCGGACATGTATATACACATCGATTTAAAAGGGAGGCTCAAAATGACCCTAACATCACTTTCAGATTTTTCAGATTCACAACCAAAAGATGGTGATGGAGTTACACAATGCAATACTGTGGTTATTATGCCTGGACTTTCATAGCCACAGCAACATGAGAAACTAAACCGATGTTCAGATGAAAAAATGCTTTGACCATGTTCATTCATGCACTGGAAAATGTAACGGTCAGAATCTGACTAAACTAGTTGCCCAGGGCCACGATTGCACAACATTTTGCACTTAACTTTCTCTCATGTGACACAGAGTTCAGTTTTGTTTTGTGAAAGTGTTGATATCTGGACGGTCGTTGATTTCACAGCATCAGCCAGCTCTGCTCGAGTCTGCGGTGCGAGTACGGTGTGGCTGATGCCGACACTCATGACAAATTCTGCTCAGTGGATGGCATTTCAAACTAAAGTGAACTCAGTTCCTGCAACTTCTCAATCTTAAGAGGATGGCACAAGAATCCGGCAAGGATCTGTTCTTTCATACGTGGATTTTAATTCACAAGTGGTGGATCACCAGAATTTCTTGAACTGTGTTGTGACTATTATACTTTTTATTATGACTTCATAATAAAAGAACAATAAAGCACGTTGGTTATAGCTTCAGGATTTAAATCTGCTCTCCTCAGGCGAGAGATGATATAGTCCCAGTTAATTGAGTCATTAAATCAGGTGGTTGTGATGAGAAAGAATCTCTCATCAAAGCTGTTGGAAACAAGAAAGAATAGAACAAAGCAGTTAAAGCAGGCGACAATGCACATGAAAAAAAGACATCCTGCGTAAAACAAAAGACATCCTGTTTCTCTGAAAATGTTGTGTACAGTGAACCTTTAATACATCTAAAATGAAATGCTATGGTAGACTGCAGTTAGACCCTTCATACACATGCAAATCAAGTGAATTGTGTAGGAATTAAGGCACTTTTTTAATATGTGCTCTCCTCCCTTTTCAGGGAACCAAAAAACTGGCCGCTCAGCTGTTCCAGTAGCAGATGATTTCAAGTGTGGATTAACTTTCAATGCTGCCATTTGCAATTAGAATCAGTTGCTGTTGTCTCTCAAGATGACCTCTAAAGAGCTGCACTGCCAGCGAAGCAAGCTATCATCAACTCCCTCAGGAATAAATCAAAAACATTAGGTGTGGCCAAATCAGCTATTTGGTGCATGTTAACAAAAAAACAAACACAGTGCAGGAACACAGGAAGACCCCAAAGACCATAGAAAACAACCGTGGTAGATGACAGGAGAATTTTTCCCTGGTTAAGAACAAAAAACCCTTCACAACAGATCATCAACTTCCTGCGGGAGGTAGGCGTATCTGTATAAAAGTCAAAAGTGATGAGAAGACTTTGGAGTTAAATACAGAGCTTTTACCACAAAATGTTAATTTTGGTAAGGCTCAAAAACAGGAAGACAAGATTATGGTTTTGCCTAAAACATCTATATAAAGAAAAGCTTGTACAGTTACAAAGATCAACTTTTACGAAACTGAGAGGAATGTGGAGAAGGGAAGGGACTGCTCATGATAGCACAATATTTTAAATTGGACTATATCTTATGCTCAGATTTAGCTTCAAATCTTATTCAATGCCTCTTTACACTGCAGATATATGATATGCAGGCAATGACCTGCAGAATACTTTAAAAACACCCCAAGAATTTACAGGCCGAATCCAGCTGAGGATGTATTTCACCGGCTTAATGCTAAACTAAAAACAAAAACACCCCAAGAGCAAGCAGGAACTGAAGACAGCTACAGTAAAGACATGTCAGAACATCACCAGCTCTAAAAAACAGCATCTAGTGATGTCTGCAGATCCAGAGTTCAGGCAAATGTTAATACCCTAAAAAAACTACATTTTAACTAAATTGAAATTCAAGGTCTGCACTTTTTATTAATAAATTTTCCAAAAGTGGTAGACAATAGAAACAATAATAAAGAGTTCTCATAAAGATGTAGAGTATGCTAAAATGTGTTGAAGTGTTTACGGATGAAGTGAGAGAACTGAAATTTAATAAACAGTGCCCTCTAGTGTCTACCTGCTGTATCACATAGTGCTTGTGTTCCTCCCAAAACAGGATCTTTGTCTGTCAGGAGCTGACTCTGTTTCCAACGCTGAGGCTCCAGCTCTTCTAAACCTCCTGCAACCTGCATGTCCATCTGATCCAAAACACACAATTCAAACATTTACTTTACAGACTCTGCACTCCTTCTCATACCGCTAAGAATCCTTTACACAAGCGCTTATCTCCTTACCAGCGAGGAGTGTGAGAGAAGAAACTCCTCCTCTATGGGGCAGTTCTTCCGTCTCTTCTCCCAGTTGGCTGTTAGAGATGGTATGTCTTCCTCTTTCTCCAGGCCCCTGTTTAGGATTAGAAAAGAGTTTTGTGTGTCAGTGCACACTTCACGATAGAGTCACAAATTCTGCACCAAAGACGAGTTCTCTAATGAACTCAGCTGATCTGATTCCCAAAAATATAAACCAACACATTTACATTTCGCAGTTTCTATAAGCCTATTTATACATCTATTTCCACCTCACACGCAATGTTTGTATTTAAACACTGTTATGAGGGCTTTCCTTGTTACGAAAAACAAGAAACACACCTATAGGTTTCAAATTTAACATTTAGACTAGGCAAGCTAGAGAGAAGAGTAAGAATATGTTTAATTAGCAAATTCATGCGAGTTATACTTCACATCGAGGTGAATGTGAATGTGCAGCCATATTTTATGAGTCTGTAACACTACCTTTTCTTAGAAGCTGTGGTCGATGCTTCAGCAGTCTGTGTCTCTGCCTCAGGTAACTGGGGCAGGAAGGTCAGCTGGAAGTCTTCATCCATGGATATGTATGGTGCCAACATATCCAGATCCATGTCATCCATATCCTGAAAAACAGCAGCATGAGGATAAGCATTTCTGTTTCATGCACTATTGCCAGATGGAAATAAGAGCCTGATCATTTCCATCTACCTCCATTGGCTTTTTCTGAGTCTCCTCTGGCTTGAAAAAGAACTTCTCCACTTCACCAGTGTCCATGACAACCTCATCACCCAAGCTCTGAGGGCCACAACAAAAATTACAGTTAATTCTTTTTCCATACCATGGAGAGAAAGCTCACGAGCTTCATAATACAGTCTGTATGGTTCACCACTTCAGGGGAGCTGGGGCTGGTGCTGTCAAATATGGGTGAGAGGAGCTGGCGGAGTTTCGGGGTACACAGGTCCTTTGGACATTCGGGCACTGTGTTGGGGCTGGATGGTGGGCCAAAAAACAGCTCGCTATGCTCTACAGAATGGAAAAAAACAAACAAACATACTTTGGCAATGAGAATGTGAATGTTTCGTGTAACCCAAGTATGACTATTAATTTCACGCCTGTATTCTGTAGTCATACCCTGTAACACTAAGTAAAATATGATGAAATATTTGCTTTATTTTAAAGATGAATGTATCAATATTTTTGCAGGACATAATGTAAAGAGCTTTTCGATTACTACCCCTTTAAGAGAGAGCATGCCAGGAACTGTAAGAGACAAAGTATCCAGCTTGGCTTAATATCAAACAAGGAACCAGAGAAGCTTCCATAAGTGTTAAATGCTAAGTGCCTCCATTCACTAAGGTCTTTTAATAGGATCCTATAACGTGAGAAGTGTGTTCGATCTTCACCTGTCAGGGGTATGATGGTATCTCCTGCGGCTGGTGCCAGCTGCAGCAGATCCTCTGGATCGTCCTTCATACGGTGGAAAAGCTCGCTGTTGCTGCTGCTACTAATCTCATCCTCGGAGTCGTCCACCTCAATCACACTCATTTTGTCCTCAATCAACGCACTGCGTGTTTGCTCAATGGAGAAGACAGTGTCTGCCTCTTCCACCGCACTATTAGATAAACAGAGATATCGCTTAGACATCACAAACAAGTGTTTGAGGTTTTTGCAAAGAGGTTAAAGAATTGCCATGGACATGATCCCAGTACCTGAGGATGAAGTTGAGGCACACTACAGCTTCAGGCTGCGAGGTCTTGTTGTTGTATAGCACTGTGGCCTGGGTCTCAGTCCAAACAAATCCTCCATTCTTAGCCAGGAAGCGGTAACGGCTAGTGCACACCTGACCTTTGGAGATCACTGT
>JAUCMX010000011.1:11164081-11321581 GCA_033459395.1 Hemibagrus guttatus
AAAGGAAGACCATATCCCCGTCTTCACTCATCACCATGATAAAGCCAGCAAGTGCCTGCTGGTAGAACGCATCAGTGGGATCCTCCTCTTCCTCCACTGCTGCCGTTGCCTTGGTCCATGCTGCAGAAAGTCACAGACAAAGTATGAGTAACAAAACTAAGTGTGCAATTTAGAACACAATTTTCACGAGATTAAAGGACCATTACTATAAAACACTGAAACATTATTTCATACCAGGGCCTAATTTCTTGCCCCAGTCTGAATGTGAAGAGCATGGTATTTTGCATGAACTTACAGGACTGGAGAAGTTGGCGCATACGCAGGTAGCTGAGGGTCACCCTCATGATGCCAGCTTTGTCTAGGTGGGAGGTGATGCGGCGTGACAGGGGCAACGAGTGTGCAAGTTCGTAGAACACTTCAGTTTCCTGACTCCGCCTACAGCGAGCCGCATCACGCAGACGCACCTTCCTCTGCTCCGAGCTTGGCCTGAGAAGAGAATGATGTAAAGTTTTATATATCCTCCTGACTACCCACAGTTCAAATTTGTCCTCTGTAGAGGACATTTGTCAACCTTAATATCTTCTACACCCTGCATACTACTGAGCCAACTCCTTGTGTGCTCTAAAGAGGATTGTGTCAAGTATTGGGACATTTATTTTTTCCTGGTAGTCAGGAGGCTATATATATATATATATATATATATATATATATATATATATATATATATATATATATATATATATATATATATATATATGAATATGAGAGAGAGAGAGAGAGAGAGAGAGAGAGAGAGAGAGAGAGAGAGACATTTTGAATTCGGGAGCCTGTTGGTTAAGGTGCTGGACTATTTATTGGAAGGATGCGAGTTCAAGCCCCAGGTCCACCAAACTGCCACTGCCGGGCCCCTAAGCAAGGCCCTTAACCCTCAATTGCTCAGTTGTATAAAATGAGATAAAAATGTAAGTCGCTCTAATTATCTAAGTTGATGATATAATGAAAAAGAGATATGTTTTATGCACAATAAATGTCCAATTGGCATTCAACCCTGAGACAAACACTTCCATGTCTAGCTCAAATTAAAATAGAAGCAAACATTAATAATTGAATAAGTAATCTGAAATACCGCTCAAGTATTACCACCCAACCAGAACTAATTAACAATTATTTCCATTCACACATGCACAAACTTGCCCCAGTTCTGAGGATGTCAATGAAGGCATGGCCAGATCAACTTTCTTTGAGGCAAACAACCCCCATTTAACTTGGTCTAACTCTCTCTCTCTCGCTCTCCCCCCTTCCCCCACCGAAAAGCGAGTTGTCTGTTAGGCATCATAGCCCATCCTTCAGGCTACCTCCTGTTGGCCCTAACCTCGGCACCCTACCATGAGACACCAGCTGAATCCTAAGTATGCCCTAAAGTGGTGTTGAGCACCAGACTGCTTCTAAACCCCACTCCCACCACACCAACCGGAATTCTTTCCAATATGGCCTCCCTGATAATTATTACTTTTGTTTGTTAATGCCTGCATTATATTCATCAGACACTCAAATCTTGACCCTAACCAAAAAGCAGTTATGACTGAATAAGTGTGCTAAATGTGTTGCTCAGTGCCACGTGTGCACGTTCCTATATTAATACACATGGCCACTGTCTATTGAGCTTCATATCTGACCTCCTGCCCCAGCCCACATGAAAGAAACATCTACCCTTTCCTGTGGACTTCTTTGCTAGGTCCTGTAGAATCTCAGTCAAGACACAGAGCTCTACGCTTACTCTCCACACACTCTTAACACTTACAAGAAAAACATTAGTCTTCACATAAAAACCGCATTGTGACGAAAAGTTAGTTTAAAAGGCATTTTCATGACAGAAAGCGCTGCAAATGATCTGTCTGTGTAACAGCAAGTCCTTCATGCTGCTTAAACACCACTGAAACCCGTGGTTAAAAACATGATTATCCTTAAAAATAATATTTTGTACTTAAATCTCTCTGGGAGAAAAAAAATGGAGCAAGGACAATGAGCATTTGTTCTCTTATCAACTGCTAGAAGAAATAAAAAAAAAAAAGCATTTATGAAGTGTGAACTATTTTTATGATGACTTTTGTACAGTTGGAGCCTTAGCAAATGTTGTGGGAGGTTTCTCACAAACAAAAAACCTGCCAAGATCAGCAGAAAAATAATATGTAAAAATTTCATCAAATAATAGAAATGAACATAATCAGCAGCCATTTGCCTACCAGCTTTTAAATCAATAAACTGTCTTAACCACAGCCCAGGAACATTTCCTGTAGGCTGCATTCCAGCAACATTCCACATCAAACCAGAAGCCTGTGCTGCGTCCCAATTCACTGCTTTCTGCTGTGCACTAGAAACATACACTCTTTTTGTGAAGAGAACATACAGACATTTGAATGAGTAGCAAAATACAAGTACTGGATCTGTATGTTGTTGCCTACAAGATAAACATGGTACTCTTTTTACACAACATCGAACCATTAAACCTAACAGAAAATGGGTAAACTGATCCACAATTCAAAAATCTACCAGAAATAGTAAACCACCAGGATACTCATTTCAACATACTATGATTTGGGACACACCGATTCTAATCTCGGATACTGTGTAGGGCGGATAGTAGGCGAATTGGGACGCAGCCCTGGATTCCTAAAATCCTGGATTAATAAACACAACGTAACTCTGATAATCTGCTGGTGTTTGATTTCTCGATAGCATGTTCTTGCAATATTGCATATCCGTTTTAGGGCATTTCAAAACACCAAACACCAAATTTGTGATTTTGAGTTTAATAAAAAATAATGGAAATTTAAGGAACAGAGAATCCAAAGCAAACACAACCTGCCACAATACACATGCCATTATCCCACCTGGTTAAAGGACAACCAGGTTAAAACCCTATACTGAATAAACAGTGTATCAATGTGACAAAGCAGTAGGACGTAATGAAGAAAAGATTTGTCTGAGGATAGGAACATGACTGACTTCATCAGTACAGCATGACCAACTTTCTAAACCTCTGTGGAGCTTGTGACAGTCAAATATTTTTTGCTGAACAGAACAAATACTTGTGGAATGTGCAGGACATGCTGTCCTGAGCCTGAGTAGGACACGAGAATTCAGATCTCATTTCGGTTGTAGAGAATACTACAAGCGTTTATATGAATGCTGTGAATAAGCTAATACGAAATAAGAGCTTCAATACCAGCATTGTAATAATATATATCCTTTATTTATAACACATTAATAAACAGTTTAACGCAAGTCTGCTTTAATACTTTATTATTTCACAATAATAAGTACGGAGTATGCTTCATCGGCGGCATCTTTAGTCGGAAACCTCTTAAAGAAATAACTAGTTTTATGTGATATGGCATAAGAATAGTGCTGAGGCTAAAAGACTTGGCTGATTGTGATATTCTCTATATTCTGGAGTAGTTGAGTATTGTCAGAAACTAGTTCTTGGAGCTGCACAATGCTAAAGGTCATACAGGCCAAGCTACTTCGCTCTAGGCCCAAACAAGACCAAACAAAACCAAACTGCCATCGGGGGAGGGCACAGGAGAAGAAATATTTAATGCTTTCGGCTGCTACCTGTTCGGGGTCGCCACAGCGGACCAACTGGTCCGCACAACAACTTGGCAAATGTTTTACGCCGGATGCCCTTCCTGACGCAACCCTCCCATTTTTCCGGGCTTGGGACCAGCACTGCATCCAGTAGCTGGGGTTGAGACATTGGTTGGGAATTGAACCCGGGCCTTCCACATGATAGGTGAGAAACCTACCACTGAGCCACCAATGCCCCCAGAAGAAATATTTTATAAAACTTCTGAATTCACTAGTACTAGTAGTATTATTTAGTAGTGTACATGTGAGCTTGAGTCACAACGGCGAGTTTCAGAGATACATTCGGACTGTTAACTCTAACTAAAGGCTGTTTCTGTGTATAAACATTCATCCAAAACTCTCAAAATTGTTTTTGCTAAAGCAGTCCATAAAGCTACAAAATTGAGGTCCATCATGTTTCACTATTATTTAACTATTATTAGTATTATTTAACTACTCCACTATAATGCTTTCTTTACTTCATTGCAATACGTTTTGGACAGGGGAATTTTCTGGATCTTGGCAGAAGGGGTGAGTAAAACCGATGATCCGACATGTTTTTAAAAAGTTGGAAAAATAAAAAATAATCTAAATTCACATTAGATTTAGGGTTGCAAACAGCCATTTACTTTCTAAAATGATTGCTAAGCTGCTATCATTATTATATATATATATAAATGATTCTAATTAAATCCTATATTTAATTTTTAAGTGCCAGCTCACTTAAAAACACAGTAATAATGTCATTTTAATACATTATAATTTTGTTGGTAATACAGTGCTTTGAATCTGGATTTTAAAACCGAGTCCTGTGTGTGAAAAGTTTAACGGAAAAGAAACTTGGATAAAATAAATAAAAAATGTAAAAAATTGTGCAACTTGTATTTGAATAGTTTGTATTAAACCTATTTAATATAACATTCCAGTCTAAATAATGCTGAAGACCTGTGCTCTAATTCATAAGGCCAGTTGTTTTTGCATGAGTGCATGTGAGTGTTACGTGTGTGTGTGTGTGGTGTGTGTGTGTGTGTGTGTGTGTGGTGTGTGTGTGTGTGAGCAGAGCTATGACGAGCTTCCGCCATATTTTAGGAACACAAAGTTCTCAGCTGACACCGAGTCCCAAACCTTCACACGCAACCCTACTCAGGGCTTCAACGTGAAGCAGAGATATTACATGACCCAAAATATTTTAATCCCATCGCCCCCTATGAGCCAAGACACACACTCACACACACCCCAATACTTTCTGAATCAGATTTGTCTTAAAAATACTGAGCAAGGGGGTACTTTCCCGAACATTATAGTGTATAGAGTTCAGAGGAGTTCGCTGTACGAGGCGTGTTCACAAAGACTGATAAACAAAGCTGAGTACTAAAGGCGGTGTGTGTGAAAGAAACACGGTGTACTCTGCAGCACAGACACGGGATTATAGGACACACCGTTAAACCACTGTTCATCAACACACACACATGCAAACTACACTCCCAAAGGCTTTATATATACACATACATACATACATACAAAATATATACACACACACACACACACACATGCAAACTACACTCCCAAAGGCTTTATATATACATACAAAATACAAAAAACAAAAATATACACGCACACACACTTTATATATATATATATATATATATATATATATATATATATATATATATATATATATATATATAAAAACACACACACACATATATACATACATACATACATAAAATTATAAATACAAAACATATACATACATATATATATATATATATATATATTTTTTTTTATTTTTATAAAAAAAAAAACAAAAACAAAATACATACATACACACACACAAAAAAATTAGTCTTTACATTTTTCCTCAGCTAAAATTTCACATTCCGAATTGAAATCTTAATTTTTAATATAAAAATATCAAACACACTTAAGCAAGAGAACTAGATGTACTCTGAACGTTATAAAGTCGTATTTTCTGAATAGGGTTTTAACCTTCTAACTCGGACAAGCAACAAATAAAGCCTTTAAATCTACAGCCTAATAACATGGCTGTCTTGTTCCTAAACCTGGCCCAGTGTTTTTGTTGTGGCTTTGTTTTCCAAACTTTATGCTGCAGCCCCTTTTTATTTCGATACACATCCATTCTTTACACACACATTAGTATCGTTCGCGTTCAAACATGCATACTAAAAGAGCTAATTTGTGCTAACTCTTTAGTCTCTTTTAGACTTTGTCTCCTGACCCCAGCACGCTGAGCTCATCATCCTCACACACACATTTCACTCCCTTGCTTGTGTGTGTAGCATGTTAGCCTGCAGTTAGCTTGTTAGCTGCCGTTGGCCAGCTGTGTTTTAGTTCTGTCTCAATCGTTGCAAATGCACACATGTAACGTAGCAATGAAGCGACACACGTTCAAATGCCTACCTTTTAGCCACAGTAGTCGTCATATTGCAAGTTATGAAGCACAAACTTCAATCTGAATAATTCCTTCAGCGCAGATCAGCCGCTCTCTCTCTCTCTCTCTCTCTCTCTCTCTCTCTTCCCCCCCCAGCTCTCCGAGTTGTTTATCTCAGTCTGTGCAGGAGGCGGTATTTCACTACAATAAAAGTCACATGTCTGTGTCCTTGTATATGAATACTACAACATGGACCGGACAAATACCTGAATAAAACACAGCATTTGACACTATTGTAAAAACATGCACTAATATATAGATAGATAGATAGATAGATAGATAGATAGATAGATAGATAGATAGATAGATAGTGTGTGTGTGTGTGTGTGTGTGTGTGTGTGTGTGAGAGAGTGAGAGAGAGAGAGAGAGAGAGAGAGAGAGAGAGAGAAAGAGAGAAAAAATGGAGAGATTTTATTGACCCGCTAAGATTTGGACGTTATAGCATCAAATGATCAAATGACCATTCGGTGTATATTTAAGGCATTCAGGTATAAGATTTAGTTAACAGGGCAAACAGACATATTAGTAATTATGTGCAAAAATACAGTGTCATGAAACTAGTTGCAAAACCTCAAGGTGCGGAAGGACAGCATCAGAATAACTATAACAGAATATGTGCAAAACTACAACAAGAAGTAGAACAACAGCAGCAGATATTCACTGATGATCCATGTGCTGCACTTCCTTGAATACCGTGGTGGTATGAGATTAGAGCTACCTGTGTTCCTGGAAAAAATGCCATGGACAGGATTGATAGAATTGTCTATAATGATCTCTAGTGTTGCTTTTACCCTCTTGTCTGTGATTGTTTCTAATGTCAGTTCTCTAATGGAGCTGCCCTGTGACCTTGTTTAGACAATTTTGTTATATGAATGACAAGCCTGAAAAAAAAAGGGCCCAAAATAAAATATCTTATACTGGCTTTTATCTACTAGAAGTATTCACAATTATGTCCCTTTCATAAACTAAACATGACTATGAATGTGTCAGAGATTTAATGATTGTGGGATTATTCACCGTAACCCTTCTAACTCTATGTAAACTTAATAGGAAAAAAATTGTTCAACACTGAATCTAAGAAAACATGCATTAAATGATCAAAAATGTGTTAAGCCATCTTATTGGTTTGCTTGATCTCAGTCCTAAAGAATTAACATGGTTGGTTGTAAAAAGTTTTTTTTTTACATTAAAAAAAACTTTAATGATTTCTATATAAAATATGTCTCATCACTAATTTATCTTTAATCTATAATGTAATGTTACCCAAATAAGGTAAAGTCACGATATCGTCAAAATATCAAAATATTGTTGAAAATAAATGAAAATGAATAAGAAAACGTATTCAGAAATAATTCTCAAGATCTTCAGGAAATTCATATGATGCAACATCCTAGCATATTTAAAAATTCAGAACATGTCATGGGGTGAATTTGTTCAGATAACAGGATTGAGTGAATATTATGAGACCTAAAAATGTGCATTTTTCAAAAACAAAAAAGGGAAAAAATGGAAAAATTTGAAGAATAAAATATTTCATGGTAGAAGTGCTGTAGATAGGTATTATGAATGTTTGAGTTATTTATTTTAAATGCACTCATGGGAAGTGAAGGACACTTGTAAAGGACCTTGAAAGAATCTCATAAATAATTTGATGTTGGTGGTGCTGGTGCTATATAGCAAACCACAGATTGTTCATTAACCAAATTGATTCAGGTTGTTAGCTTTCCATGGACTCTGTTTTGCCATTATGGCTGAGCATATAAAACTATTATGCAGTTAAAAGTTGCATTACAATTTAAGTATGAAATTTATATTCATCATAATGTATTTACAGTATATCCTTACAGTTGAGATAATAGGTTCTCTGACTAACAGCAGTGTTCCTCATATATATATATATGAAAAAGTCCTGATTTCTTATTTTTTTGCATGTTTGTCACACTTTAATGTTTCAGATAATCAAACACATTTAAATATTAGTCAAAGATAACACAAGTAAACACATCATGTAGTTTTTAAATGAAGGTTTGTATTATTAATGGAAAACAAAATCCCAAAGTACATGGCCCTGTGTGAAAAAGTGTTTTTGACCTCAAGCTGAAGCGAACTTGGGTTCTGCAGCAGGACAATGATCCAAAACACACCAGCAAGTCCACCTCTGAATGGCTGAAGAAAAACAAAATGAAGACTTTGGAGTGGCCTAGTCAAAGTCCTGACCTCAATCCCATTGAGATGCTGTGGCATGACCTTAAAAAGGTGGTTCATGCTCGAAAACCCTCCAATGTGGCTGAATTACAACAATTCTGCAAAGATGAGTGGGCCAAAATTCCTCCACAGCACTGTAACAGACTCATTGCAAGTTATCCAAAAAGACCAACCAGTTATTAGGCTTAGGGGGCAAATACTTTTTCACACAGGGCCATGTAGTTTTGGATTTTGTTTTCCCTTAATAATAAAAACCTTCATTTAAAAACTGCATGATGTGTTTACTTGTGTTATCTTTGACTAATATTTAAATGTGTTTGATTATCTGAAACATTAAAGTGTGACAAACATGCAAAACAATAAGAAATCAGGAAATATAAAATATATATATATATATATATATATATATATATATATATATATATATATATATATATATATATATATATAAGAAATTAAGTTCTTTGTGACTGCTCACCTCATTTAAGTGTGCTTCAAACTGTAAAGACCTGTAAATAATGTAGACTTATTCCTCATGTGCCTGCGAAATGTTCTGTGACCCCAGTAATTACAAATAAAAAAATTCATGATACACATAATGATAGATAGATAGATAGATAGATAGATAGATAGATAGATAGATAGATAGATAGATAGATAGATAGATAGATAGATACTTGAAGCTGTGTTAAGCTTTGACAATTACAAGATACAACACACACAAAAATATAAAATGTAAAATTATTGTAATAATGTAGATAAGTAAATACAACATTCACAAACTTTGATTATGTTTATAAAATATATATAAATATTATATATATTTATATATACTTTCTGTAAGTGAAAATGCTTATATAAGGGCTGCAAAACATAAGAACTCCAGATTTGAGGGAACTTTTATTTCATTGTTTTTGTTGTTGTTTTAGTTGTTGTTAAGATTTCTTTTTAAAAGAAGATCTTAAAAACAGATAAGAGTCTCTACTAATGCTTCATACAAGAAAAAGCATTCTCAGTAAAACCTATTAAAAATGCTTTTAAAAAATTATCGCGCTTTGTCAACACCGGAAAACTACACTTCCCAGCCCTCCAGGTCACGAAGCATATCCGGGTTACTCAAGCTACTCCGCGCCTTTTCGTTTTAAGGAATATTTGACCCAAACCGACAGCGAGAATCTTTACAGTATAATGTTATTTTATATTAACTCCATTCTCCAGATAAACTAACACTGAAACATGCTGCTGCCGTCTGATGTAGCGAGACTGGTGCTTGGTAAGTTCAGACATTTCTACACTACATTGTTAACCTTACAGGCGGGCTGACTAGCTAACACAGGAGCTGCTGTGTCAGATAAACATGAACTCATTTCAGCCGACCCTTGCTGTATAGCTAGAGTTCAGTTTATTCTGGTCATGAGGACACATCTTTTGTTGATTTATGTAGGATACCTGCAGCAGGAAGGACTGAGTTCCACAAGTCGAGCATTTATCGTGGAGAGTCCTAACTTGAGGGAGTATGCTGAACACAGCTCTGAGGATGGAGTTATTCCTGCCTGCGTGTTTGTAAGACAGATTTTTTTCCTTTGTACTGATGTACACTATGAACACATATGTGTGCTATGAACTAATGCACCGAATGCCTTATATGTCTGTTGTTTCTTATGTTCTGTAAAGCTGCTTTGAGACAATGCTTCTTGTTAAAAGTGCTATACAAATAAAACTGAATCGAATTGAATATGAATGATCTGATTTGTTACAGTCTCTCTTTGGAAAAAACCTGACCACAATTCTTAATGAATACGTTGCTGCAAAAGCGAAAGGTAGCAGATCATACATAAGATGTTACGTCTCATGGATTTGATGGCTTGTCATGTCCTAAGCTGACCTGCCTTTCTTTTCTTACAGAAACATGTCAAGAGAATCAAATACCAGTTGTAATGACCTCGTTATGGAAGAAACTGGACTTTACCCTCAACCAAATCAAGTGAGTCATCGGCTTTTAGGTGTTTATTATTAACATTTGGAGTAAGTTCATTTGGCAGAACACTCTTACTTGTTTTAATTTATGCACTCGTTTACAGATGTATGCAAAACTCTCCTGCTGTTCAACAAAACCAGCGGCGTAAGTTGAACTTCTGCCTATGCCTGGTTTGTTTTATTCCTGTCAAAACAGAGTACACTAGAGAAGAGATAATAATTTGGATAACGCAGGTTATGAATTACATTACAAATTCAAAAAAGTTACAGGGCCCCTTTGTGTTTTTTTGAGGCAGTATTAATTTTTTTTTGACTCACTGGTCATTTTGTTTTAAACAGTCCGCACCCAGAACAGCATTCAGAACATGCGGCGTCAGAGGGCCCTGTGCTCACCTCAGACTCCTGCCACTGGGTGCCTGTCAGTCTCTTCTCCAGGGAACTGTGTCCCCAGGGCTATCCCAACCCTTCAGGGCATCCTGGGACACTCCACCCCTGTGTGCTACACTTCCCAGCAGACAAGACCTTCCACCATCAGCCTTGCTCAGTCAGGTAAGACCTGAATATTAGACCACTTTTGTGCACAGTCCAGATGGAGCTGAGATGCAGATTCTGTAGTGCGTCAATGTATACTGTGTTTCTGCACAGAAGAGGCAGCTTTGCAAATAATGGTACCTGACCAGAGATTTACCCCAGGGCCATTATCTCCAGCTCGCAGAAAATGGTAAGACAAAAGTTGTGGATGACATTTACACTAATTACTCAGTTGAAAATATTGACATTACTGTGGAATATCTCAGGTCAACGTTCTTTAGAAATTACACCTCTGTCTTGACATGAAGGAATATTCTGTGTTATTTCAGTGACTCTCCAAGGCGAAGAGGCGGTCAGACTGGGACTAGCAGAGGTGTTATGGTGACCAGCATGCTTACTGTGGAATCACAAAACCAGGAAGCTGTGACAGAGAATTTATCTGTAAGCCTGAATGAAACTATTTCCTCCCATCCTACATTATTATTTACTGTATAAGGTTTACTTTGTTAAATTACTCTAGACAAAACAATAAAATTCAGAGTATAAGATTTTGTTTTATTTTTATTGCTATACCTTTTTTTTTTTTGCAGCAAATGGTGATTGAGAATGCTAGAGAAAAGATTCTGAATGATAGATCTTTACAAGAAAAACTTGCAGAAAATATCAACAAAATCCTTGCCAGGTAATGATTATAGCACAGACATGCACCTTCATCATGGTTATATTTTATATATTTATGGACATTTTAATGTCACATCATCAATGCTAACGTATGAGTGATGATTTTCTTTTATAATGTTTACTGACAGCGATAACAGCCCACAGACATCGAAGGCAGTGTGCAACACAGAGGAACAAGAACAGTCCATAGATGAAATACTGGGCCTACAGGTGAAGGATTAAATTATTTATTTAATCATTTTCACTGACATCTACAGCATTTAGCAGACGCCATATACTAGAATGACTTAGAGAAGTGCTTCAAAATCTCCTACAAAAACATCATGCTGGTATAATTATTATATATGAAGGTGTGTGGTTTGATTCTTCCTGAAGCACTTCCTGAAGCACTTAAACTAGCTCTTAGTCTTCCCTGTTTGTATTGTATGTTGATTTAAAAAAAAAAAAAACTCCCAACACAGTTTTTAGGCTGATGGTATCCCATGTCTGTGACGTATTGAACCAGTGTTAATGTATTTATTGATCGAGACTTCAAAGCACTCTTGTACATCGCTCTGGATAAGATCGTCTGACAATTGCCAGAAATGTAAATGTTGAGAAGAGAGTAGATTTCCTCATAAATCACCCTCCCCTTCCCCAAATATCATGTGAATGTAATGATTTTGTCTTCAAGCAGTGATAGATAAACCCCTTCATTTTTTTAATTAAAAAGCACTATAGAAGTAGAATTTGTCGTTAATCCGGTCTAGTTTATGTTTAGGGGGAAATTCATATGACTGATGATGCCATCCAGGGCATCCTAGAACAGACCGAGTCGGATCCTGCCTTTCAGGCTCTCTTTGACCTCTTTGATTATGGTAAGGTTGATCATGTTGATTCAATTAGAAATGCCATTTACAGGTCCTAATCCAAAAAATAATGATCATATGGCTAATTTTTTTTATTGTATCTGCAATAGGTACTGTGTGTGTTTGTATTATATATATTCCACTTTGTTAGAAACCCTTAGAAATTCAATCATGTGGCAGCAGAGCAATGCATAAAATCATGCAGATGCAGGTCAAAAGCTACAATTTATATTCACATCAAACATCAGAATAAAAAAGGTGTGATGTCAGTGACTTGGTGCCAGATGGGCTGGTTGAGTATTTCAGAATCTCTTGGGATTTTCACACACTACAGTCTCTAGAGTTTACAAAGAATGGTGAAAAAATAAAGAAAGGATGTCTTTCCCAACTGTTCAGTTTAGGTGAACGTGTGCCCATGATTGTATCAGATTCTTTTTGTTGGCTGTCAGGATTTGAACCAAATGTGGTCTTCAGCTGCTGTAGCCCATCCACCCTAAAGTAGCTGCTGTAGCCCATCCACCTTAAACTCAAATAAAGTGATTATTTGAGTTACTGTTTTCTTCTGGTCAGCTCAAACCAATCCAGGCATTTTCCTCTGACCTCTCTGATCAAAAAGGTGTTTCTATCCACAGAACTGTCACTCGCTCTGTATTTCACAACATTCTGTGTGAACACTAGAGACTAGAGCTGTGTTCGCAAATCCCAGGGGATCAGTTGTTTCTGAAATACTCAAAACAGCATTTCTGACATCAACTACTATGCAACAGTTAAAGTCAGAGAGATGTTTGATGTCATATATGTATGTATATATGTGTGTGTGTGTGTCTGCATATGATTAGCTTGCATTCATTTGACATTTTAAATGTCATTATTGATTAACACACCAACAGAGACCTTAACTGAATGCTTAGGGGGAAAAAATTGTTTAAGTACTCCGTGTACATATAACTGTTGACATTTGATAAACAATGTATTGTTCCCTATCTTGTACACACTGCTGGCTAAAGTATAAACCATTTAATTGCTTGCAGGAAAAAATAAAATGGCTGACGGTAGCGAGAATGCTGATAGAAGTAACAGTGCTCAGGAGAGTGATGTGCCAGGTCCTATAGACAGTGCTACAGACACAGGTAAATAATATGTAATCCTGTGAAGTTTAACTCACCATGGACTTAAATTCAAAATACTGTAAGTTTAAAAAAAAAAAAAAAAAAAAAAAAAAAAAAAAATATATATATATATATATATATATATATATTTTTTTTTTTTTTTTTTTTTTTAAACTTATATATATATATATATATATATATATATATATATATATATATATATATATATATATATATATATATATATATATATATATTTTATTTTTATTTTTTTTTTTTTTTTTTTTTTTTTTTTTTTTTTTTTTTTTTTTAGATATTCTATGTGTTTATAGAAACCACAAAATCACTTGGCACTAAACATAATACCTTTTTTTTTTTAAGGGACTGGACAGGAAGATTCTACATCAGGTGGAGAAACCACCACGAGAATACTAAGGAGTAAGAATGTAAAAGAGGCCAAAAGTAAAAGGAAGACAGCCCCTCCTCTTAGCACAAGCAGGCCAATTCCAGCAGCCTCTCAGTCATGTGCAGTTACTAAACAAACAGCAACTCCGAAAGGAATCACCCAAAACAAAAACGGCTCCAGCAGAAGCAGAGGCTCAGTCACCAAGAAGCAGACCAGAGGCACAAGTTCTTCCTTGAAAGAGCAGTTGATCAATAATCCACAGGCTAAATCATCATCTGATCCAAGTGTATCAAGCTCATCTCTGTCTGAAGAGGGAGTAAGCATGGAGGTGGATGATACCACTCCTGATATGTCTCAGGAATGCACTACTGAAGAAACACGACAACAAGTGCTTCAAGAGATCTCTCAGAATTCAACAAATAATAAAAATGCTCCAGTTTCCACTAAGCAAGCAGAAATCTCTCCCAAAGCAGCAGCAGAGACATCAGGGCATAAATCTCAAGCAGAGAAGGCAGGAAGGACACAGCTGTTTGTAAGCACTCCTGAAGCTTCAGGCCAGGAGGTCAGTCAGCAGACAGCAACAAATAAGTTTCCTTTACTCAACACAGTAATGCTGGAAGAGGAGTCAAGCTCCAACACGACTAAGACCAGCAGTCCGGCACCTAGTTCCTTTGAGCCATTACCTTCGGTTGTATCTGTGTCTATAGCTACCACCACCTCTTCCACAGTTATCAATCCTTCCCAGTCTCAAACTGCTGAGTCTGACCCTAATAAAATAGTATCTCTTAAGATTATCATCAGTGATGAGCAGGAGCAGCAGGGCAGTGACTCTGCTCTAAACCAAGCTGTTTCCAGCATCAGTGGTGATCGCATCCCTACAATCTTCCTTTCTCCCCCAGCTAAATCTCTAACTAAGGTTCTACCCTCTACCCCTGGCTCCTCCATCACCCCAGAGGAGACCGCGCAGGCAGTGAGCAGCTTGCAAGGAGCCGAGTCTGCTGGAGACCCAGCCATAAGTGTGCAGAACAATTTGCAGCCTGCACAGGCACGGCCTATGGCTTCAGAGACTGGTTTCATTCAGCTGTTGCCTGCTAACCCAACATTCAGAGGACCGAGCAGCTATTTTGTTGTGACTGATCCAAACTCAGCCGTTAACCAACATTCCAGTATGATGCTGCTTCCAGGTGGTGCAGGAGAAGGAGCGGTATGTTCTACCCCACACGTTGTGGCTACACCACCTCGACCCCGGACTGTGGTCTCCATTGCACCAAATGTAGCTCAACCCTTCTCACCTGGTAAGTGAACGAAAAATGCTTTTCTAGGTTGCATGATTGGATAGAGTTTATTGACGGATTTTATAACGTGTAGCCATCTTTAATCAGATCATTTGTATTCAGCATTGCCAGGATTTGATCAGTGTTGTTAATCTTTTTTTTTTTTTATTATTATTGTTAGCATCAGCCATCATCATTTCCTCACCGGTTCAACCCATGATACAGAATATTCCAGTTCCAATGTCTGTTTTAGGACAGAACAATACAGGAAAATTCACTGTAATACCCAGTCCGGTATGTTACACAGATCAGATTTTGCTAGTAATTAAACTTGGCATTTACAATTTGGAAAATGGTAGTTTCATTAAAGTATAAATGTATTTGTGTTACAGATGTTGGCTTTGCCTGGTTCGAAATTGGTGAACCAATCAGCAAAGGTTGTGTCAAAACCTAAAGTAGTAACCAAGGACAATGTGGAACTGGGTAAGTTTGTAGTAAGGAGGAAGCTTCACATAAGGCTGACAGTATTTTTTCTAATTATTTTTGTAATCTAACAAAGGTATTTATTTTCCAGGCAAAACTGCAACATCTGTTGGTGTGTCCAATCAAGTCTCAGACAGCTCACAGGTCTCAGAGCAGCTAAACAGCACTACTGGAGCAAGCCCTAGTCATCGAAGAATACTTTGCTTTGATGAGAACACTAGCCAGACAAGTACAAACGCAGCAGATTCTTCTGCTGTTATGAAGGATTCCACAAGGACAGAGCGAACCCTCCCTAGCATTTTAGGCAACGCTAATGCCAAGAGAAGGGTCGAGACCATAAGATTATCAGAACCAAGTCAGAGTGTAGGAACAAAGGAACCTGAAATGGCTGCTGCACCTCAGCAGCAAAAAGAGGCTACAAAAAGCACACGAACAGAAATAGGGATCGATCGGACTGTCAATTCCAGCACATCCTTAAACAATGCTGTTCAGCAAAATCCGTCTGGTAGATTGGAGTCTAAACCCACTGAAGGTGATTCAGCTTCATTTTCGAATGCTGAGCACAGTTTAAAGTCTTCCTCTCAGAACCCCAAGCCCAAGTCTACCAGCATCACAAAAGACACTTCACAAGAGGAAAAACATGAACAAAGACATGGTAAAACACCTGAGAAGCCCTCTGAGAGCAACGTCTCACAGGACTCGCCCAACGTCGCTGCAAACAAGGAGAATGAAGTAGAAGGCGGTCAGCAAGAGCTGTGTCTAGGATCTCCCCCAATATTGTCTACAGTAAGATCTACACCTGCATCTCAGGGCATTTCAGGGAAGCCAATATGCAAAACAAGCCCACTTACCAAGCAGGCTGTGGAGATGCTACAGGATATCCAGAGCCAGAGCCCCATCTCCACGCCACCCAGAAGGAGAGGCACTGCAGACGTACCGCTTCCAAAAACACCTGTCCCTGGTCGTCTCCAGGAGGACTTACTGGATGGTTTGAGGACACCCTTAAGGCAAAGGCACGGCCGTGAAGGAGAAGGAACACCCAAACACCTGGTTCCTCCTGCTACACCTGACCTTCCAACATGCAGCCCAGCCAGCGAGGCAGGGAGCGAGAACAGCATCAACATGGCTGCTCATACACTCATGATCCTGTCACGTGCAGCCAGGACAGGCGGCCCATTAAAAGACAGCTTGCGACAGGAGGAGGCTGGTGCGGCTAAATCGAGCGCTTCCAAAGGAAAGAAGCGCAAGCACACTGAACCGAGCCCTACACCGAAGAAAGAACTGCACCTCACAAGTTCATCAGGGAGTAAGAAGAAAGCTAAGGTAAATGGAATTTACTGTTTAATGCAGATGAATGAAAGCAATAGGTCCAGCAATGAAAAGACAATTCTTTTATAAGTTTACAATATTTGAATAATGTTATCTTTTCAAATAGTGATCTTTCTTATCTTTGCCATTTATTTTTATCTTTTAGAAGCAGAAGAAGCTTCTTGATTCTTTCCCACATGACCTGGATGTCGACAAGTTCTTGTCGTCGTTGCATTATGATGAATGAGGATAAATTCCAGAAAAAACGCTGATGGGTCAACGAGAAAGAAAACGCCAAGAGAGAACACAAGAACAATATACTCCTATTTCTCATGCTTCATGTTATAGATTTGTACAGATGTATATGTGTAATTCTTACTGTCCTGGGAAGAGTTATTATAAAAAAAAAAACATTAGTTGTATTAATACAAACATTAATTGTATAGCCACATGCTGTTCATCATTTTGAGGTTCATTTCAATATAGTACCATAATTTATATTCATTACTACATTTTACTGCCAGTTCTGCAACATTGTACAGTAGTTCAAATGCACATGATAGTTTTGTTAAAAGAAAAGAAATTTTGAAGTTCTCTTGAAATTTCTTTTTGGAGAATTTCAAAGCTAAATAGAATTGATAAATAAGGGAAATTATTAACATATGGCAACAGCTCAGTGCATAATAGCATGCAGATAAGGTGTGAGCTTCAGGTAGTGTTCTTGTCGTATATCAGAATGTGGGAAGAATCTGATGTCATTGACTTTGACCCTGGCAATGACATATAAACTGGTTTGAGTTTTTCACAAACTGATACAACAGTCTCTAGAGTTTACACAGAAAAATATGAAAAACTTTCAGTGTGTCTACATTCTGTGGGCTGGAACATCTCGTGAGACGTGAGAGCTCAACGGAGAACGGCCAGGCTGGTTCAACAACGTCTAGAGCAACTTGATGAACCACTCTTTACATCTGTGGTGAGCAGAAAAATGTATCAGAATGCACATCAAATCTTAATGTGGATAAGTTACTCCAATCAGCCAAGATTAGAAATCAGAAGCAGATGGCTAGATTAGACACAAGCTCACAAAAACTGGACAGATAAAGTTTGGAAAAAAGTAGCCGGGTCTGGTGAATCTTGAGACATGTAGATGGTATGACAAAATTTAGCATCAACAGTTCAGTCTGCTGCTAGTGGGGCTGGGGTAAAATTGGGGAATGTTTTCTTGACACATCATAGCCAAACATTACTCATCTTATAAGGGCTACTCCAGTCCATGAACATAATGAGTTCAGAGTACTCCATTGGCCTCCACAGCATCTTTGTGATGTGGTAAAATGGGAGATTTGCAGCAGTTATGTGATGAAGTCATGTCAACACGGCTCTGAAAGGAATGTTGCAACACCTTGTGGAATCCATACCATGAAGATCTGAGACTGTCATGAGAGCAAAGTCCTAGTCCTAATAGCTGGTGAATATACTACCGTATTAGAAGTGTTTTATTTATGATACATGTTTTAGAAGTAAAACATATGAATACGAAAAGTGGAATCAGGAAGGTACTTCCAGTGCTGTAGCAAGATCACTGATGCAGTATACTTCAGGCAAGTGAGGTTTCTACACAGCTAAAAAAAAAAATACCACATGCAAATATCTTTTGACCTTCCTCTTGAAATCTGTGGTGCACTTCACAGTTCTGCAGTTTAACACAGGAACAAAAGAACAGACCATAATTTTAAAAATAATTAATAAGGAACTTTATGGGCCATTTGACATCAACAACCATGCCACTGAAATAAAAATATCTCCCGAATTTGATGTTTTATGTCAACATTATATAAAGCTCTTGACTTTTTTTCTGCAATGAGCTGCTACCACATGATTAGTTGACTGGATAGATGCAAGAATTTGCAGTTGTCCCTAATAAAGAGGGCTGTGAATGTACGGCCTGTGACTAAAAATTGGCCGCAAAATCAGGTGCAGCCAAACCCTCATACTAGCATTAACTTAAGGATTAGTGGTTACCTTTAGCACACAACTAACACAGCGTCTTCGATGGTATGTGATTTGTTTCAAGTATTTCGCGTTTTAGAGACTGACGAAAGCACTTTGGTCTTTTTCACTGGTTTTGGAATTTGCATGTGGTTATACCTCTTGTGAGAACGTTAAGAATAAAATTGGTGTACACTCTGTTGCCTTTGGCATAAAGGCGATGCAGAATAGTTGACAGGCTTTGATCGATCATAGCTTGTGTGCAATAGCCATTGGCAGGCAGTCTTATAGAACCAATATTTCAGGTCAAAATTCTATTTTATTTCATGAAGGTGTCAGAATATTAAGAGAAAAGCTCAAAACAGACATACTCAGGGCTGATGGAGCAGATGTGGAAATATCTTAAACAGATTTATATTTATCATGACTCTTGGGAAATGACAGATGGGTAAATACTCAGTATTTATTAAGCAGTATGATGAACCAACAAGAGGCATTGGTGGCTCAGTGGTAGGTTACTCGCCTATCATGCGGAAGGCCCGGGTTCGATTCCAGCCAATGCCTCAACCCCAGCCACTGGATGCAGTGCCGGTCCCAAGCCCGGAAAAATGGGAGGGTTGCGTCAGGAAGGGCATCCGGCGTAAAACATTTGCCAAGTTGTTGTGCGGACCAGTTGGTCTGCTGTGGCGACCCCGAACAGGGAGCAGCCGAAAGCAACTTCTATGATGAAACAACAGCCAACTATGTATGGAAGTCTTTAGAACTACTTTTAACAATATTAAATCAGTCTCCTCCACACCAGTGGGGGCGGTGGTAGCTCAAGTGGTTAAGGCTCTGGGTCGTTAACTGGAAGATCAGGGGTTCAAGCCCCAGCACCGCCAACCCACCCTGCTCCAGGGACACTCTATCATGGCTGACCCTGCGCGCTGACCCCAACCCCCAAGGATGGGATATGTGAAGAAAAGAATTTCATTGTGCAGTAATGTATATGTGACAAATAAAGGCAACTTAACTCCTCTGACCACCAAATCAACATAACTGAAGCCATTTTTAAGCCTAAGAAGTTTCACCAATGTCCTGTATGAAAAATACAATTATAAAAATAATTGAGGAGTGAATTTTAAGGGAGGTAACACAAATACTGACACTGATAGTCATCGATCTTATTATTATTTTTTAAAACTGGGATAACTTTTTGTTCAAACAAATTGAATGATACAATAATTAAACAAAAAATAATAATTACACAATACAATACATTGGTTCCAGTTATATATCAAATCAAATTTGATTTAATCTGACTGAATACCATTATTTAATTTGATCTACAAAATAATACATTACATTGTGCAGAGTTTGTCATGTTATTAATCAATTACATCACTATACATCATTACACTTAAACCTGGATATTTTAATGTGGTTTATATGGTTAGTACATTTGATTGATATTCTCTGTATCCAAATTCTACACTATCAAGCTCTGAAACTAATATTCATGCTGTGTTATTAGACCAGCTGCTGTGTAAAATAATGTCTTAAATAACCAGGTGGCCATAAATAACCCGGTGCTGATCAGAAGTCAACAGTCGGGTGTTCTCTTATGAAACTGTGCTAATTTTACAGAAACAGATAACATACTGCCTAATTAGCCGTGTAGGTGTTTAGTGTATTTCCTGTTCACACAAGTGCTGAAAACAAACAAATAATTAATAAGGGAATGTGCTTATAGAAAATAGTTCTTAATTCCTATAAACACAGTTATAAAAATCATAGGAACACTAAGGAGACTAAGAAATTGATTTTCAAACTAGTAGCTGCACAATAACACACTATATAGCAAATAGATTCAAGATTTTATATCATTTGATTTTCTGCATTTTGTACAATTCTAAGCAAAGAATACAGCCTACTTTCTTACAGTTACAGGCTTGCAGGCTTTTTAAATCTTCGTTAACATCCAAGCCAAGAATTAGCTTTTTTAATCCCAACAACCTTCCTCTTTCTTACATCATATTTGTACACCTCTGCACCAACAAAGAAATGAATGAAACCTGGAAAGGAAGACATGAATATATTAGATAATATGAATATCAATGGAATATTCATTCATTCATTGTCTACCGCTTATCCGATCTATACTCAGGTCATGGGGAGCCTGTGCCTATCTCAGGCGTCATTGGGCATCAAGGCAGGATACACCCTGGACGGAGTGCCAACCCATCGCAGGGCACACACACACTCTCCTTCACTCACACAATCACACTACGGACAATTTAGAGATGCCAATCAACCTACAATGCATGTCTTTGGGCCGGGGGAGGAAACCGGAGCACCCGGAGGAAACCCCGAAGCACGGGGAGAACATGCAAACTCCACACACATATGGCGGAGGCGGGAATTGAACCCCAACCCTGGAGGTGTGAGGCAAACGTGCTAACCACTAAGTCACTGTGCCCCCCTCAATGGAATATTTTATATTTACAAATATACAGTAAAACACTGACCTATTTGAAATAGAAAATAGATGAATTTTCTATCATCTAGAAATAGAAACAGAAAACAGGACACAGACTTGTGCTGTTTACCCACCATGCTTATACAAAGCTGCACTGATGGGTGTCTTTATGCCTGGGAAATCCTCTGTGATGGTGTGTGGGTTAGATTTGTCCATGGCTTTCTGTCTCACATCATATCTAAGGAAATAAAAACTGAATAAATATAATGTACATTTGTTTGACAATGTATGTACGACAACGCATGACTTGTACAACTATAACATACTTCCAGTACTGGTCCTGAGTAAAGAATAAGACATGGCCTGTGTTGGGAATGTAGACTGCAGCATCTATGTGGTCCACGGAGGCTGGGAAATGAAAGCTGCTGATTTTGTGACGCGAGCCTTTCCGAGAGTCCTTCACAGTCCAATAGCTGGAACCTGTATGTAGAGAGATCGATTAGAGTATATTAGCATGGTGTCTGGTACAAAATTGTATCAAACAGTTTCAGTGAGGGTTAGTACCACTGAAAAGGAAGGTAGTGGAGTTCTTTCCAAGCCAGTACGCAGCATCAATAGTTGAATTCATTTTTGGGATGAAAGTGTTGATGGGACCCTCCTTTATGACATGTTTATTATTCTTGATCCATAAATACCTTTATAGAAAAAAAGAAAGATAGCAATTGTTCAGAAAAGTAACTGGTGCACTGATAAGCTCAAGTACTCAAGTAATGAGCACTGATTAACTGAACATGCACAGTCATAATTGTCATTTTTAACAGATGCTAAATGAAGCTAAGGTTCACATGTACAGGTAGATGACAAATTAAAGGAAAACTACATACAGCTTCATGTGCAAAGATTCCTGCAAATCTTTTATAGAGATAAACAAACATGGTAGTAGAGAACACTGCTTAACTGTCAGTCCAAATCTCCCATAGGTGTTTAATTGGGTTGGGATCTGATAATGTTAAAGGCCCTGGCACATTATTTTCATCAGTTTCATAATTATTACAATCAGTGGACATGGACTCCCAACAAGATAGAATGTTTTTTTTGTAAAGTATCAGAATAAATCTGTATTGAATTCCTCTTTGTAGCTTGTAGTGAGTTCTGTCTAACAAAACAGGTGGACTCAAACATGCCAGAAAATGTCCTTCATAACACAAAAGGGTCGCTGGTTTTCCTTTAATTTGTCACCTGTCTGTATATAGCGATTTTTATTATGCTACAAATAATACAATTTGTGAATTGACTCACCGGCCTTTAAAAAAGAAAATGGATGTTCCTACATTAGTAACAGAGTCAAAAGACAGGTCAGGATCACATTTGTCCTTTACTGCCCTTGGATATATTAAGCGGGTGTACCAAGATTTGACAGGATAGTTCCAATTCAGCCTTGGGTAATAAGATGCTGTAATACTTGGTCCTGTGGAACATTAGAACATTAGTTATGATTTTATGTTTAATTGTTAATAGCAAGTAAACATCATTCACTTTAAATGAAGGTCATTTTAATGCATCTCTGCAGAGAAAATACATGCTGATAGTATGTGAATTTATACCATACAGTGCGTTGATGTTGATAATATCTTCACTGGAAAGCATGTTTTGTGATTGACGGTTTCTGTATGTGGGATACATGAGGGACTGTGGGTTTTGTGAATGTTTCAAACCCAAGGAGTGTCCAAACTCATGTGCTGCAACCAAATACAGGTTAAATCCTGGAGTAGGAGACAAAATTGGATGTTTGAGGCTGCCTTTTGTGTCCAAGTCCAAGCAGAGCACAACATTAGCAGCAACAACTATAGGGTGCTTAGGACCAAATCTCTGTGTGACTGATCTGCTTTTGTCTTAAACCTTAATCCGACGGAAAACGTGGGATTATTTGGAACAATAGGTGAAAAACAAAAACTTGCGTTGATTTGCACACAAGCATAGCTAAAAATGAACAGGAACTATCTTGACACTCAGTGTTTATATTCCTGACAGACTAGTTTAGTCTTCGGTGTAGTGTGTATTTAATCTGGCAAGCTGAAGACATACCTTTAGAATCTACTGTCCATTGTTCATCGTCATCAAAGTGAACATCTCCTCCGATGCCTTCTCCAGGGTCAAAGGCATGAGCCAGTGTGCCTTTAGGTCCATCAAATGGGTAATAGTCTCCATGGTCTTGGACACAGACACACGCACACACAAAAGAATATTCGTGATTGGACATATGTAACAAGAACTCATTATTTACAGTGGTCAGTCTCATTATTGTCTGAGGGCTGACCGAGCATTCATGTCCATCCTGATTAAAAACATTCTATGTATACTTCATGTACTTTATTGGAAGGCTGAAATCACCCCATGGGTCCTTACATTTGGAGCCAAACTCCACCATAATATCAGCTTGCCGAGAGGAAGATCTGACGAATCGTAAAGGGCTGACATTTGCCCACACATCCAGAGCTCCTCCAATCAAAGAATCTACTGTACTCATAGGTAGATCATTGGTGTATCTCCCTATCCTGAAATATGAAGAAAAATGTAAGTTTGATCTAAAACAGAGAGAGAATCATATACAGTTGAGGTACAAACGTTTGCAAACACCTAGGCTTAAGATATTCAATATCACTTTAAAAATAAAAAAAAGGATATCGAGGTTACTGTAAAAGTATCAGTTAGAGAATTCAAGTGGGTCAGATGTTTAAACAGTCTTTAAACTGTCTGGAAGATTTCAGAAAATTATCCAATGACTTTTAGAAGCGTCTGATTGGCCAATTGTCATAATTAGGATTTCATAATTGGGATTTCAGTCTCACAGAGACACTAGTCATTCAGGAGTGAGGCACATATGAATCCACAGGGATTAATAAACTGGTTGAGAAAGTTCAGCCAAACCCTAATACAACAACAAAGGAAATGGTGAAGAAGAGGTATTAGGTACCAAATTGTGTAGATCCACCATTATAAGAGTCCTACTGAAATGCTGTCAGGCAAGGAAGAAGCACCTTCTCCATGACCAACATAAAAAAGCCAGACTAAAGTTTGCAGATTGAAGACCAAGTCTAGAGTGTTCTCTGATCAGATAAAACAAAAAAGATTTCACTGTTTAATAATCAGTGCTATATGTGGAGAAAAAAGAGTGGTTGTAATATGAAGAATACATTCTCAACAATGGAGCATGAAGGTGGCAGCATCATGTTGTGTGGGTGTTTTGCTGGAAAATGGACTGGTGCACTTCAGAAAACAGATGACATCATAAGGAAGGAGGATTATTGAAATACTGAAGCACCACATCAAGGCATCAGCAAGGTCTTCCAACAGGATAACAATCCTAAACATACCTCCAAAGGTTGTAGCAAAATGGGTTAAAGGCAACAAAATGAAGGTATTAGCAAGACCCTGACTGAATAACAGCAGTTCTGTCAGGAGGAATGGGCAAAAAATTCAGCAAAGTGTTGTAGAAAGAAGGCCATCCCATCTATTATTGTGGAAATAAAGTAGATAACCTAATTGACCTAACACAGGAAATGTTTGGTAACATGAAATGAAGTTGTGAAAAATTGAGTTTGAATGCTTTTAGCTTAGGTGTATTTAAAATTTTGGCAATAAAATGTAAACCTAATCACCAGTTCTGAACTTTGAATGCTCTGAATACTGTGAACTTTATTACCTGTAAGATATCACATTTTTCTTCCATCTGTTGCCTCGGTTGTAAACATATTCCTCAATATCAGGAACACCACACCTAGGCATCTTCATTATAGCCAGTGTCTCAGTGTCCAGGCTGCCCGTCTGATTAAGTCCGAAAAAGCTCTGCATGTCTATCAATTTAGAAGAAAAAGAGGGATGACTTCTCTTCTTATGACCAGGTGGACCTTTCTGGAAACTGTAGAAGCGCTCGATGTATTTCTGAGAAAGGAAGAAGAAATCACTGCAATGAATGCTAGAATGACTTTCCTATATTCTCTTCATATCATTCAGAATCGTTTTATTTTGTAGATAAATATTTTAATCAAAAGATAATTGTAGTAATGCATTTTTCTTCTTCTAATCAGTCATGTCTTCTCCATTAAACATTAATAAAAGAAGCATAGGAAGTAAAGGAAGAGACAAGAAAACAATTTCAACAACAAAGGGTAAAATTCACAACTTTTCATTGACGATAAGTAATTTTATATTATTCTGCAAATCATTTAATTATGAATGATCAAAAAACTTACTGTTGCTAGTACCACATCATCCTGGAGTTTGTCACCCAGATGTAATGTGACATCTCCTTGCATAACCTGCAGCAGAGGAGCACCAAGACATGGAGGAGCAAAAAGAGCCAAGACACAAACTAGACCAAGAAAGAGCCCCATCGCCCAGCTCTGAACCACAGAGCTGTTGAAAATGGCCACCTGGAGAAGAGCTGGACTGGAAGATCAAGGTAGCTGGAAAGACTTTTTAACATGTACCTATGACTCAATCAGTGCCGAGGCTGAAAAACCTCACACACTGGGAGGAGTTCAGTAAGGACACAGGACACAAAAAACAAGACATCTGTAGAAATGTATAGATAAAACGAACGAACGAACAAACAAACAAATCATCATCTGTTACAGAGCTGAATCATTGATTTGTTAACTCATTAAGGAATCTGTTCTTAAACCAAGGCTACAATTATTTCATCCCTTTTCAAATTAGATATTTATTTATGAATGATAATTCATAAATAAATGTAGATTTAAATAAACATTTTACTCTGATATTTTTACGTTTGCTGTAGAACCTTATAGACTGTCCACATCGTATAAAATCAAACGGAGAAAGTCGCGATCCGCTAGACAGAAAATATCCAGAGAGCAAATAATTTTCCACATAGATGTAAATCTAACAGGATGCTGCTGTACTAATATTTTATTTCACATTCAGGTTCTGCCAGCCTCAGGCTCCCTCTCAGATCTGGGGAAAAAAGACTCAAACCATTTCAGCTCTTATTATTCCTTGGTATAGCTACATCTATAGGAAAGTGGAAATCTTGTATGAGAGGTTTAAAAAAACCCACTGGAATTATTGGCTGTAATTGTGGGCTGTTTTTCAAACTGTAAAATGGTGTGAAAGTGGCACGTTGGAAATGGAAATGTAGGGGTGGCAGACATTACAGGCTTACATAGATGTGCCATGAACATACCATTTAGCTGATTCAAACTTTGTTAAATATTTTAACATGGATGGAGAGTTGCTCTGAGCAAGTCATTAAGTAGCGTGACTAGTCAGTACATAATATAATGTAATGGCTGTTGATGGAGTGCAATACTAATAGTTTGTCATACTGTTTCCGTGTCTCTCTTATTTGCTACAACAGTTTCACAATGTGAAGCCTAAGGCAAATTGAGCCACATATTGCACTGTATTTATTATTTTGCTTCTGTTGCACAATGCTGTGAGAATCACAAACAGCATGCAAAACACATACACTCACACTTACACAAGAACATACAGATTACCATTGAGATTCAGAGGATTGTTTGTTTTGAATGGCTGGTAGGTGGATCTTTAACACTTCTAATAATAATAATGATTAAAAAAAACGGTGTTGTACATCATACTCAGATAGCAGAAGGCCATTATTACATATTTATAAATCCCATTCAGATATTAAATAGCTGTATTTTTCATAAAAGTTACATGTTGTACAATCTTTTGTAAGATGTATTGGTCCATCAACCATTCCTCAAGGATAAAATGCCTACTGCTCAGCTTTCATCACTCAGAAACTAATGTTAGATTATCATAATACACATAATCGCCGGCAGAATCAGCCACATTTCTGCAGAGTTTCTGACATCTGGATCTCTTTAATGTACACAGTAAACCTGAAAGAGCACAACAATATCATCAGCATCCATACAATTGAGAGGTGAAGCTTCTTGTGGAAAAGAACATCACCAAGCACCTCCTGTAATGAATAACAAATGGAAAACAGTCGTAGAAGGATCTCGGATCCTCCTCCATGGACACGGACGACTCAGTTCCTGTATATATTCTCATTATGTTCATGTACGTGACTTCCCTCTTCAAGCCAGAACGCAGTTTTTCAGTAGAGCTCCAGGCTCAAGAGAATGAGACGAACATTGCACAACACAAATTTCTGGGCTGAATTTTTTTTTTTACGTCCGTTTGGATTAATATTCCTTAAGGATCCATTTACAGCCAAGTCTAAACCTCCTGGCAAAAGTTATGGGCTTAAAGATTCTGTCGCTCATCCATTAGCCTTAGTTACATTTCCAAGAAAGTTTTCAAAGAAAAACTTCTTTTATTATTGTACAGATTGTGATTAACGATATTTGTCATTGCATATTTATTTCAATACCCATGACTTTACATTTATACTCCATAGGAAACAGGAAACAATCAAAAACATCACAGTTTGTGGAAAATCAAAGCAATTTAGAACAGAATTTCCCAAAACTATTTTTCAGAACTACTAGAATTATTTTTTTCAGGGAATTTTCAGAACAAACTGCTGCCTTCAATATTCTATTTGCAGACTTGCAAGACTGACTGCAAGACTTCTATTTGCAAATACTGACAAGCCTGGCCTTTCCCTGGTCTACTGCTCTGAATCTACTCTACACGTGCCTCAAACAGACTTTTAAGGAAGTGAGCTGAGCTGAGCTGAACAGTTCTCTTCCTGTTGAAGGAAGAACCAATTTCTTCGACAATGTAAACAGAAGACTCATATTAAAAAAGGTTATTCTTTTATTACAGGTCTAGAAACCCTTTAAATGCAACATAAACATAAACCACACTTTAAAAGCATACTGCACTGGTTCATTTTTCATACTTTATCATACTATATATAGGATCTGCATGTAAGCAGTAATACATTTGCTATCTCCTTCATTCTTTTGCATTATACTATGCAAATATGTTTTGCGTGTCTCTCACAATATACATGTACATCACCCCCTGCTATATTGCAACACCGAATTTTTGTATATTAGATATAGAATTTTCATGTGACTCTCTAAGATATACTCAAAATTATTTAAACAAACATAAATAGTTAGTTACTGCTTTCGGCTGCTCCCTGTTCGGGGTCGCCACAGCAGACCAACTGGTCCACACAACAACTTGGCAAATGTTTTACGCCGGATGCCCTTCCTGACGCAACCCTCCCATTTTTCCGGGCTTGGGACCGGCACTGCATCCAGTGGCTGGGGTTGAGGCATTGGCTGGGAATCGAACCCGGGCCTTCCGCATGATAAGCGAGAAACCTACCACTGAGCCACCAATGCCTCAAAACTAAACAAACATAAATAAAAAGCCTAAAAACAGCATGCATAACAAATATGTCTAACTTCGGCAGGTCTCACAGCTATACTGGCTGATCAGGTTTGTCCTGCTTCATGACATCTGCACTTAGGGTCAATATAAATTCCAACAGGACAATGTTTATGGTTTGTAATGGAGCTGAATTAAATTAAACTAAAAATCTGTTGCATGCTCTGTAAACTGCTATTCACCAACGTTCTCCATCTAATATGAGAGAGTTGGAGAAAATCTGCATTGAAGAATGGAAGAAACTGACTAAATAAACGTGTACAGTATTCTGAGAGAAATCTGTGACATCTCAAATCTGTCATTGCTACAAAAGGACGATTCACAACGAGGGGGTGAATACTTATTACTAACACAAATTAAGCAGTTTTTTAACTTCAAATGAAGTAGTTTATGTTTTTAGAGAGTCACGTCAACAAGAGAACAGAAGAAAATTCTGATGCTGCAATACAGCAACAAGAAAAATGATCTTTAGGGGTGAATACATTGGTGAGGCACGGTACCTTTAAAAACACAACTAAAAGGCTTAAATAAAGTAACAGAGTACATGTTTATGGACTTCATTGCTGTGGAAAGAAAACCCCTGCTTGAGGTCATTTAATTAACTTGGTGCTCCACGAGGAACGGCAGTGCTAAAAAAAAATACAGACTCAGTTTTCATCAATGGAGAGAGACCAGACTCCTCACAAACATGCCCATGCAGCGAGTCAGTCATCATCAGAGCTGGAGTCAGAGAGTAAAGGACACTCCTGCCGCCTGCTATGGCTTGCTCTCCTTTTCCTCCTGCCCACCATCCTCAGCCTCCTGCGAATGATGTCTGCAACACAAAAACCACAGGTTATAGCTTTACCATATTTGAAAGCATTTTATTTAAAGCTGCCAAAGCTGAAATTTCGTTTATGACCTTAATCTTCAACTGAAAAGCAAGACTAGATAAAGATCTGAGGACTGAGAGAAATGAGAAAGCATTACATTCTGAGTACACTGTTCAAGGTGGCAAAGTAACCATTTTATTCTTATCTTGCAAGTATGTTGTTAATAGAGCATGCATAGAGGTTTTTAGTAAACTTCTATAAAATATCCAGCGCATTTATTTGGCTCACACATGAGCAAAGATGCTAACAAGATGAGCAGGTAGAGACATAAAGCTGAATTTTACCACAATATCAGCAGCATCAGTATCAAGATCAATGGATGAGACAACTTTTGTGTTTTTCAGATTTTCAAGTAACATTTAAAAAATAAAAAGATCCTTCATTTTTAACGGAAGTAAGAGACCACAATCCCCTTGGTTTCTCACAGGATGAAGGTTTATGAATTCAAAAGTACCAAAAGTAAATACATGCATTTCCCCATCAAGGAAGTATCGTTTCTGTCAGGTGAATTTATAATAATAATAATAATAATAATAATAATAATAATAATAGGTTTTTCTCTAATCTTTAATGTAGTCCCTGTATACCCCCTAAAAAATGCAATACTTATCATTATGCTATGAAGCCTATAAGAAGATATAAAATTTTTCAGAACATTTTGGTAACTAAAAGGCTAAACATATCAATCTTAAATATACAGGTGAATTTGATTTCTAAGGCCATACCTGCTACACTCTCATAGTCCTGCTGGCGCTCGCGCCAGTACAGACTGGATGGTGCACGGCAGTTACGATACAGTCGTGTATGGAGCACTGAAAGCGTGAGGAGCACCAGGAGGAAGCCCAGTGCCGCCGCCGCCCACACTGCCTCACTGGTGCGCTGGACAATCATCTTGCGTCCTCTCAGCGGTCCTCCAATCACTGCAGTAGCCACATCAGGAGGTCCGCAGTGCCTTGGATCTGCACAGCCTCGTCCGGGACTCAGCTCAACTACATCAGTCTTAATGTGCTGCTTCCCGGCAGCCACGGTGATGCTCTTCTGTGGAGACTTCACGTCAAGCTGAGAATCATGCAGCTTAACCATTACATCACCCATCTGTGTAGATGATGTCTTTGCGTTTGTCTCCACAACACCACCAGCACGTTCCTCAGTGTGGAGAGGGGCTGTGACATGGCCATGAGAGCCTGTAGATATTGAATCTTTACTCTCACTATTGTTCAATGGCTGCGTGTGTGTTAGATTTAGTGTGTCATGCTTCGAGCTGATAGCTGAAAGATTTTCAGAGTGTTTCACTTCTTCTTTCTCCATTTTTCCTTTTGCGGGTTGCACGACTGATCGGCTCTTTCTCGCTCTTGAAGTAGCCTCATATGCAGAAAGAGCCTCCACACAGCAAACTTTCAGAGACTGGCAAAATATTAGACAAATATTAATAATACATTGTAATAATTGCATATATTGTACATATACAATATATCTCTGTGCCTTCCGTGTTTGGAGCAGCTTATGATCACTGACCTTCACAGAAGTATCCAGCACACGGTCCACAGGGGCAGCTTTTGTTAAATACAGGTTGTAATTTTGGCTTTGGCTTGCTGTTGTTTGGTTAAAGTTGGAGGAAAATGTGAGTAACCACTCACACACTCCTGCTGTGGTGATGTGGGACATCTCTAGCGTGTGACCCCAGGAGACCAATGCAAACGGCTTAGAGGAAATAAGAAATCAACTGTAAACAGCCTTGTAACCATAGTCCTCTCATGTGTAATGCTGAATAATATGAGAGTAAATGGACATTATACACACAATATTAGAAAAAACTCCTCTCCATTCGATTAGGCTTCTCTCTCATTTTAATTTTATATCATTTAATAAAATGATATAATTTTACTGACACATTACATGTCAGTAAAATTATATCACATGTAGATTATGCTTAAGTCAGTACCTTTATCACTCAATAGTTACTCACAGAAAATATACCTTTTTTCAAAGTCAATAATGTTTAACAAAATATTTTATAATCTTTGTAGACTCTTATTTGTGATGTTTTTGTAAAACTAAGCTGTACTGATTTATGTGACATATAATGTGTACTGTCAACATGCTTACATGTTGTTTTTGCCCTAATGCTCATCCGTATCATATAACTAAAACACACAGGAATCATCATAAAAACTGTGTATCTGAGGTGTTCAATCAAAGCGTATATACTGACTAGCACTAATATCAGTCAAACGTCACTGCTTCTAACTGTATATGCACATTCATTTGTATGTCCTGATGGTGGTGTGAAGCATTGACTCACTCTGTGCTGGTTGAGTTGAGGATGAGCTGTGAGGATGAATTGAGGCAGGCAGGAGTGAGCCACTGCAGCCAGACTCCTGCGAGCATCCACTGAAGCACAGGGGTGAAACAGGAGTGCTGTGGCGCCATCCTGTGGAAAAGAGAAAGTAATTACAATTTCACTCCAGTTCTTGCCATATAAATGCATTTGTTACATTTTTATCTCTAATACACATGAACATCATGTCTGTTGCTCACAATATCATTGTCTGCCGCTTATCCGATCTATTCTCGGGTCACGGGGAGCCTGTGCCTCAGGCATCATTGGGCATCATGGCAGGATACACCATGGACGGAGTGCCAACCCATCACAGGGCACACACACACACTCTCATTCACTCACGCAATCACACACTACGGACAATTTAGAGATGCCAATCAACCTACCATGCATGTCTTTGGACCAGGGGAGGAAACTCACAATATAATCTATTAAAAATAATATTGACAACAAATCAAGCAACCAAAATCAGTCCAAATCTCAAATACAGGGTTAGTAGACTTACTTCAGAAGGCTGAGTTTCCTGTGAGTACTAAAATATAACACTGAAGTCCTAAAAGACAGATGTTGGGAGCAAAAATATGGAAAACCCTGACAAAATACATGAGCAAACATAACTGGAACATCATGATGATTTTTTTGTGCATAAAACAGTTTTTTCTTTTAAAGTTACAGCAATTTTGTGGATGTTATCTAACAGGTTTTTTTTCCTGTTTAATTTTTCATTCAATTTTTCATTAATTTCCCTTAAAATACATTCCAGGCCAGAATGTCTGTGTGCTAATGAGAACACTGACACAGCACCCAGGACAGATTATCCACTGAGGCAAGGCTCAAACGGTCCTTGGGAAGTGCAGTTCTTTACAGTATCCATGTGGGACCATCGACAGCAGGATGAATACAAGTGCAAAAAAAAACTCCATGCAGAAGTAGAGCATCAGGACAAATCAGGCAGGTTCAGAGGGTGAGAGGAGAAGCCAATATACTGGATAAGCATGTTGAAATGCCTTCTTATCCTGATTGGCTGGTTGTTGGTGGTCATGTGTTTTTTTCCCCCTACTGTTTACTGATCCATGGTTTGTAATATAGGCTGGGGCTCTTCCTTCGTCCACTACGTCAAAGTTCACATAATATGTAAATCAATGTAAGATTATTGTAATCAATCAGTGTAATACACCGTGTCTATGCTAATGTTAAAGGACACTCACAGCTTCACTGCCCTTCCTCCTCTGTGTAATTCCAGACACCTCCATCTTACTATATGTTACCAGCAGCTAAGCCTTGAAGTCAGACACATCTTTAAAGTCAGGATATTGCGATGGCCTGGTATATTTCATTAAGGACTTTGGAACGTGTACAATTTCTCTCAATATAATACAACTTGAACATACTTTTCTATGCAAATACTGACATAGACTTATTTATTCATGTAGATATTTATCTGCACTTGTTCATTTGCATTTCTGGTAGATGCTAAATGGCATTTCGTTGCTATGTACCTGTACTTTGCGATGACTAACTAACTAACCAACCAACCAACCATCCATCCATCCATCCATCCATCGACGCCTGGCAACAATAAGATACTCCTTGATAGGAAAACAGGGCCTTTGTGACCCAACGGCTCAGCAGAATGTCAGCTGAGAGAGAAAGGGGTGACATGTCTGGTAGGAATAGGGAAGACATTAGCATACCAGGCAGGGGAGCAGTCATGACAAGGGCAAACAAGTTTAACTTGTTATTCATCAGACCTGACACCTCTCCCTTAGTCTTCAACTGTTCACACCAACCCAGTAATCAGAAACTCCCATCTACCCACCAATAACACCCTTGCCTCAACTGCAGCCAACAAGGTGACAAACACCCTCATTAACACCCCCGTCTATGCCTCACAGCATCTGGATAATCTTCCTTTAAAATTACAGCACTACTTTGGAGAAAGCCTTGTTACTGTGCTTAAAAGGGCTTGTTCCACACTCAAGAGCTAGTGTGGAATAATCAGTTGTGTGCTGGATTAGGTGAGATTCATTAACTGGAGTTTACCTTCAGGTTGTTTATCCAGCGCTGAGGAGGGCAGTACAGGTACTCTCCACTCTGTGCTCCTATAGGCCTGTGAGCTCCACTGGAGACAAACCAACACACACAATATGAAATACTGCACACACACAACCTTGCTACAGACAGACTTTTTTTGTTTATTTTGTAAAATTTATTTAATTCTACAACTCTAAAAATTAGAATCTGTTTTTAAAGCCATCACAGTGTCTCCTTTGTCGTGAGAAATCAGGTTAAAATATTATTTTTTAAAAACCCCCATACAAAACTTACACAATAGTTTGTCTTCAATAAGAATCTAAAAGTAAATGTGAACTTATTTCATTAAACACCTTTAAACATCTGAGATTTTATGTTTCTTGTTAGATCCATAATTATGCTTTTTTTTTTTATATTATGGGGGGGGGGGGGGGGGGGGGGGTTCAGAAGAGTGTCTGACCAAGCAAACTTCAACTTTTACAAGCTACTACAACAGATGTGCGTTTTGTCCTGTACCCAGGTCTCCCTGTTAGAAAGAGGGTTATGCAAAACACTTTTAGTTAATGAGGAACCCCAAAACCCTGAGAATGCAGCAGCACACTGTGTGGACAGACCTACCTGTTGGGGATTGTGTGATTATAAGTTATGGGTAAATCCATGCAGACATGTTCAGCGGGCTGAAAAGATAAAACAGGATTCAGGACCAGTTATCTACTTGCCATAGCATGCACTGATGGTTCTGGCAAAGCTGAATACACAACGAATTTAAACAGCACCTTTCCACTTTCATACAGCAATCTATATCCTTTTTTCAGCTTTTTTTTGCTATATCATTTACACTATAACTTGTAGGTCTGGGTTGTTTTGGCAGTTTAAGCTTTTACTCAATATGCATTTGCTCATTTCTAGCACCTTTATAGCTCACATGCATACAATGGAATGTGTTTTTGTCCATATCTAGAAAGAGGTAACCAAAGGTCAGTGTGTTGCCCATTTCAAGCTGGGACCCATGACATGTTTAACAGGCTTCTGAAAAATTATTAGAACAAACATCTAGGATCATGAAAGTGAGTGAGCATGACTGTAAAGTCAACATTTGTTGTACTACCATATCTCAGTGTGTGAGTGGAAAAACACTCGTATGAAAAGGAAGTTAATTAAACACTGAGTAGTGAATGTTTTACCTGTGGAGAATATTTGGTGGAAACATCAAGGAGCTGCAGCAACACAAGAGGGAAGATAACAAATTAGGTCAAAATCCCAATAAAGGACAAGGTTCATTAAGCTAGACATGTTCACACTTGTGTACCAAGATTCTCTACATGGACTAGATGGGTATATAACTTTCAGTTTCACAAGACCTTTTCCTGTCACAGACGTTAGATATGTACAACACACTGCTGCCTCCCAACACCCACAAGTACAGATCTTGTAGCAATGCCTAAAATATTTTCCAGATTATATACAAGTGTCTACATTGGTTTCTTCCATCAAATAGTGTTATTAGACCCTGTATAGAGACCTAGCTGTTACTAAAAAAATTTTTTTTTATCATGTGTTGGTCCATATTCAGAGCTCTGATATTGGTACTGTAAAAAAAAATTGAATTAAATTTTATTTTAATAACAATTCTAATTTGGATTCCAAATGAGCAAGCCAGAGGCAACAGTGGTAAGGAAAAAACTCCCCTAAACAACACAAAGAAATAACCTTAAGAGGAACAAGACTCAAAAGGGAACCTATAATCTTCAGGGTGAGAGTGAATAATGAGATTTTACTAATTGGTCAATTATGACAAAAGAATTAGTGCTGTTGAAATGTAGAACTAGCCAGTCAGTCTGCACATAGCCATAAGATGTAAACAAATGCCTTAGCTGTTGGAAGATTTAGCACTCAATAATTAATATTAATATTGTACATTGTTAAGTATATTTAATGTCATAGTAGCAAGTCCATTTCTGTCTTCAGATTATGCGCTTGAAATAGTATGTGCTTAAACTATTTTTGTTTTGGCATCACTACATGCAAATGAGCGGTGTCATGCTTCACTTCAAAATCAGCTTTTCTGTAACAGCTTTTCCAGCATAAAACCCTTTTAGTTTCATTTAAACCTTTACACAAATCTTCAGTAAGAGGAAAAGAGGTTCTCAGAATATTTTTCTAAGAATTTGACAATTTTGTTCTTTTTGCTTTTGTTTATTTGTGCTATGTAGTCTTGTACAAGGATATGCAATGTGAATTTTGTACAAAGATTTTTTATCATAAACCTTTCCATTCATTTTAAACACTAGCCTGTGATTACATAAAACTGTGACAGATTTCAAAATAGATTGAACATTTCAAACCGCAACCCGAGGTGTAGCGATGTATCCTTCAGTGTGGTTATGATAACTTACCGAGGCTGATAACTCTCTTTTAATCTGACAGAATGTACAGGAGCATCTGAGCCACCACCAGCAGACTCCGTGACAAATTAATCGACACTCCTCTGCCTCCCAATGCTCAACTAGACTAGTCAAACACCTAACCCAGAATGACTTAATCCTAATGCACTGTAAAAAGCTCCATCAGACACTTTTTTATTATAGAATTCATTTCTGCTGCCAATTTTGCTGCTATACTTATTGCTGCTACACTGCTAAATGGCATTTTGTTGCTATGTACCTGTACTTTGCTATCTATCTATCTATCTATCTATCTATCTATCTATCTATCTATCTATCTATAAGTTTTGGGACGCCCCTCCAAATCATTCAATTCAGGTGTTGTTTTTCAGGAGTTGGACTTGGCCCCTTATTTCCAGTGAAAGGAACTCTTAATGCTTCAAGACATTTTGGACAATTTCATGCGCCCAACTTTGTGGGAACAGTTCGGGGATGTCCCCTTCCTGTTCCAACATGACTGCACACCAGTGCACAAAGCAAGGTCCATAAAGACATGGATGAGTGAGTTTGGTGTGGAGGAACTTGACTGGCCTGCACAGAGTCCTGACCTCAACCCGATAGAACACCTTATTTATAGATAGATAGATAGATAGATAGATAGATAGATACACTATATTGGCAAAAGTTTTGAGACACCCCTTCAAATCATTAAACAACCCGACAGAACACTTTTGGGATGAATTATAGAGGAGACTGTGAGCCAGGCCAAAACTGGGACGTCTGCCTTTACATGCACATGAATTTAATATGGAGTTGGCCTGATCTTTACAGCTATAACAGCTTCAACTCTTCTGGGAAGACTTTCCACAAGGTTTAGGAGCAATTTTTGACCATTCCTCTACAAGCACATTTGTGAGGTCAGGCACTGATGTTGGACGAGAAGCCCTGGCTCGCAGTCTCTGCTCTAATTCATCCCACAAGTGTTCTGTCGGGTTGTTTAATGATTTGAAGGGGTGTCTCAAAACTTTTGCCAATATACTGTATCTATCTATCTATCTATCTATCTATCTATCTATCTATATCCCATGTTCTGTTTATTTACTGTCCAACACTGTTGTGTATTGCACTTTACCAGTCTTGCGTACTGGTATGTGTTGCATAATGCTTCAGGAGAAACAATATTTAGTTCCAGTGTACAGCAGATATGTAGATGAATGACAGTAGAAAGCAGTTTGACTCACCGGGACTGGAGTAACTGGTCTCAGCTTCGGGCACAGAAACTCATCTGGATGAGGGAGGTCTATCTCGAGCTTTGCCTTGTGTTACATTTGAGAATAAGCTTTAACTCCATAACTCAATTTAAGAAAATAAATAAAGTCTTATGTTCACTTTAACGCTTTAAATGGAGAATATTTTGACTTGTTATGGTTACCTTGCCGGTGTCGCAGTGCTGAGTGAGTCCTGAGAGGCATTTACTCACACAGAGTAACACAAGTCCCCACATCAACGCCTCCGCTCTGAGCCTCATGCTGTAAGTCTCCTCAGTCACACACACTCAAATTCAACACAGATGTTTTATAAACAAGTCCTCTCAGCGCTGCTTTCTCTCTCTGTCCTCTTTGTTCACTGCGCAGGTTTCCGTGTAAACACAAGTGGAAATCCATTCCGTGCTCCGAAACACTGTAGCGGAGAGATGGAGCTCTCTCTCTCTTTCTCTCTCTTTCTCAAATCCCTCTCTCACTTCAATTTCCAACAATAAACTCTATAAAAGTGTGTATAGAGGCCTTCGTACTGCGGTAAACAAGTCACCCGACTTATAAAGAAGTTAAAGGTGCGACTCTTGCATACACTCATCATCTGTTACTCTCATAACTAAGTCCTGAAAACTGCAATATGTCCGACACACAAGTCAGCGACAACTGTGACGTCACTAGTAAATAAAATGACCGCCCTCCCCCGACTGATCTCCAAACCATCGCACACGCAAACTACAAACAAAATATGTCTTATATATCATCCTAAAACCACGAGTACATTTTCACTACGGTGGCCCAAATGGGTCATACGCGACTTCCTCCAATCCAGTGATTTGTCCAAAACCACTCTGCATTCACTGTATAGTTCCCTTGGATTTTCTTTTACAGTTTATTATTCATAATGCTGAATATTCTGTCTAAACCTGAAACCCCACAATGTATTGCATTAGGTTAGTGGACTAATAACGTGGACTAATGAATGTGAACACCCATAATGCACTTTTTCTGATTGTAGTGAGTAGAGAAGGGTGAGGTTTCGGCACATGCAGATTGTTCTCCATTGGCTAACCTAAATAGGAAGCGAAACTTTTAGGATCAGTAAAATAACAAAAGGCTTTTGTTTCAAAAGTGACGATCACATATACTTAAAAAACACGAGGCTGGCAGTTTCTGTTGTCAAGAAAAATGTAGGCTGTGTAAACCGTTTTTAAAACACTGAATTTAATAAAACATGTTTTATTATTGGAGTGGGGGGGCACGGTGGCTTGTGGGGGGGGGAGGCACGGTGGCTTGTGTGTGTGTGGGGGGCACGGTGGCTTGGGGGTGGGGGGGGCCTCACACCTCCAGGGTTGGGGGTTCGATTCCCACCTCTGCCATGTGTGTGTGGAGTTTGCATGGTTCTCCCCGTGCCTTGGGGGTTTCCTCCGGGTACTCCGGTTTCCTCCCCCGGTCCAAAGACATGCATTGTAGGTTGATTGGCATCTCTAAATTGTCCGTAGTGTGTGATTGCATGAATGAATGAGAGTGTGTGTATGTCCTGCGATGGGTTGGCACTCCGTCCAGGGTGTATCCTGCCTTGATGCCCAATGACGCCTGAGATAGGCACAGGCTCCCCGTGACCCGAGAATAGATCAGATAAGCGGTAGACAATGAATGAATGTTTTATTGTAAATCATTCGAAAATATTTTAAGCCATTTTAGGCAACAAGTAAATAAATAGTCTTTTTTTTTTTTTGCTGATGATGGCTGCATTTGACTCATTGATGGGTTGCGATTTTTTAAGCATAGCAGTTAACAAATACACACAATGGCTTACTTAACATTTTTTAATGAACAGTTTACACCACATTTGCATCTTACACCTCCAGGGATGGGGTTTAATTTTCGCCTCCTATCCTGTGTGCAGAGTCTCCCAGTTCTCCCAGTGCTTCAGGGTTTCTTCTCTTCCTCAGTCCAAAGACATGCCTCGTAGGTTGAGTGATACATTAACATCTCTAATTCCTTCTGGTGGCCTAATATTTGTATATACTGTGTGTGTGTGTGTATATATACATACATACTTATACACACCAATCAGGCATAACATTATGGCCACATGGCTAATATTGTGTTGGTCCCTCCTTTGCTGCCAAAACAGCCCTGACCTGTTGAGGTTTGGACTCCACTAGATTCCTGAAGGTGTGCTGTGGTATCTGGTACCAAGATGTTAGCAGCAGATCCTTTAAGTCCTGCAAGTTGCGAGGTGGGGCCTCCATGGATCGGACTTGTTTGTCCAGCACATACCACAGATGCTTGTTTGGATTGAGATCTGGGGAATTTGGAGGTCAAGTCAACACCTCAAACTCATTGTTGTGCTCATCAAACCATTCCTGAACCATTTTTGTTTTGTGGCACGGTGCATTATCCTGCTGAAAGAGACCATAGCCATCAGGGAATACTGTTTCCATGAAATGGTGTACATGGTCTGCAACAATGTCTTGTTAGGAGCTCCGTGTCAATATGAATGCCAGGATCCAAGATTTCCTAGAACATTAAGCGACGCACTTGCACCTGGCCATCCACGTGAAGTAAAAGAAAACGTGATTCATCAGACCACGCCCCCTTCTTCCATTGCTCTGTGGCCCAGTTCTGATGCTCACGTGCCCATTGTTGCCGCTTTTAGCGGTGCACAGGGGTCAGCATCAGCACCCTGACTGGTCTGCGGTTATGTAGCCCCATATGCAACAAACTGTGATGCACGGTGTATTCTGACACCTTTCTATCAGAACCAGCATTAACCTCAACAATTTGAGCAACAGTAGCTCGTCCGTTGGATTGGATCACACGGGTCAGCCTTCACTCCCCATGTGCATCAGTGAGCCTTGGCTGCCCATGACCCTGTCGCCGGTTCACCACTGTTCCTTCCTTGGACCACTTTTGATAGATACGGACCACTGCAGACCGGGAACACCCCACAAGAGCTGCAGTTTTGGAGACGTGCTGATCCAGTGGTCTAGCCATCTCAATTCGGCCCTTCATCAAACTCGCTCAAATCCTTGACCATTTTTCCTGTTTCTAACACATCAACTTTGAGGACAAAACATTCACTTGCTGCCTAATATATCCCATCCACTAACAGGTGCCATGATGAGGAGATAATCAGGCTGATTGATTTCACCTGTCAATGCTCATAATGTTATGCCTGATCAGTGTATTGCTATACAGATGAGAAAAAATAAAATGAGAGAAAACTGCACTACACATACACAATATATAAGAAAGCTATAATTAACTTACGGTTTCATGTAGACTAATACAAATAGGGGCATATTATAGGCACATATCACCAGTCCACTCAAATAAAAAACAGCACAAAGCCTTCGTACTAAAATGATTTTATTACAGCCAATCTTCTCTCCATTATTCCTCCATCAAGACAATACAGTACAAGCAAAATTGTTCATTAAACCCTAAATTTTTTTTCTTCTCTGATTTATGAATACTTTAATATAATCTCAAACCATAATCTTTTAGACATTCATTACGTTTCACAATCTATACATTTTGATACAGATTACATATGAATTGTAGTGGTGATGCTCAACCAGAGAACAATGAATACTGACAATCTTTACAGAAATGTACCATTTCTTCTTTTATGAGCCCCTTGATCCGTTTTTATTTCTTCCACGTTGGCAATAGAGTGAAATACTCCAAAATAACCACTGCTGATTTCACTGGAGAGGAGACACTGCAGTAGTGATGAAGCTTGGCTGCTGTGAGATGGCACAGTGTTTTATTGGAGGTTTAACCACCAACACCTAGAAAACTTAAGACGAATATATGTTTACAACCGATTATTTCTTATAATCAGTATTACACATCCCCTAAATTTAGTCAGTAGAACAAAAGTTTAAAATGAACGAAAAAATTTAAATATAAAAAAGAGTCAATGCTTTATCCAGACATTGGAAGTAAACAATAACTACTGGAAAAAGGAAAGTGTTAATGCATCTAATCACGAAGATAAACATTTAAAACCAGAAAACTGATTCGGCCGAATTAAGCCTATAGCCTAACTTTTAAACATAGATTGTGCTACTGTTCTATCAGGACTGTAGCCTTTGTTTTTTAGGAGGAGATATGAGCAATAACTTTCACCAGTTCTCTTATACAGTGGAAGCATTATATTCTGAGGCTTTCATTTGAGAAGGTGTATCATAAACGCAGCGAAGAAAAACAACGAATCACGACGAATACGACAGACGCAGGCTCGCTGCTGTGAGCTGATGTCCGAACTCTCATGAAATTGGGAGAACAAAAAGTGTGCAGTGTAAAACACACAAATCCCTGAAATCCAACCTGGAGACTCCTCCAGAGTAATTCTCCACTTGCACAACTTTAGTCAAACAGTTCATATATTCTCAGCAACTTTCTAGACGAGAGATTTCACATACATGACTAGTTTTAGACTATGTTTTTGATCTATCTTAATATACAATATGGACATTCCACACACACACCCATGTGGATTTAAGCATCTTGATTATTAATTAAATAAACTATATCAATAAACTTTGTCTTTGAAGGATGATGCCTTTTGGTAAGTAAGGATTTAGGGTTATTAAAAATGAAAAACTAAACTAAGCTAAACTAAAACACCAGTGCCTCATCTCATTTGACTTGCCTTGAGATTGAGAGAGAACAAATCTACTTTACTCACAAGTGCACAACAGTAAAATAAAAACGTACAAGGAGGAAATTAAGAGCGTGCATCAGAATCTGTTTAAAAGGTTAAAAAATAATAATTCAATCACTATGGATCCAATCAGTCACCGTTTTCAGTATAAACAAAACTGATTTGGAGAGCAAACATTTTTTGTTTCAAAGTGCATTCACTCATCCGTCAGCTGAAACACTTGATCCAGGCAAAGCTTGGCTTAGTGTGATGAGCACATGAGGAAGAGGAGGAGGAGGAGGAGGAGGAGGTCCAAGAGAAAGGGTTCACAGGGGCATCAGCAACACTACTCATGTACCCAGAGCTCCAGGCAGCGCTACCTACTCCACAGAGCACAAGCCCAAGCAAGGGGGAGGATGAAAGCGATAAACCAATGTTTATTCCCTATCTGCGTTTGGTCACATCTAAAGCTTTGTCTGGCAAATGTTTGTCATATTCACATCAATTTAGCCATTTTACATTGTCCTGAGTGAGCACCTGCCCCCATACTAATTTGCCCATTCGCACTTCTCAGCCTGCTGTCATGAGCTTAATGATCAACACAATGTGCAGTCCCTCTTCCCTACATGCACTCCTTCAAGTCTCAAAACACAGCATTCTGCCCTGATCAGGCTACTGCCAATAAATACATTCATTCAGTTTTCAGTCTCCCACTTTGTTCAGAACGGTTTCAAAAACTTTATCAGTAATACATGGCCACTGCAGTAAAATCCACGCTCACAGTCAGCACAAGTCCTGTGTGTGTATTTGGTGTTAGTTTGATGTAGGGTCCTGGTTTGTCTTACAGTGAGCCAGTAAAAAGATATTAGCTAAAAAAAATTTCACACAACATAAAGTGCTCCTGTTTGGCATCTTTTAAAGAAGGCACCACAAACCACTGTCTATTGAATATGGCATTAAAACTTTATCTATATACAGGTACGCACAGCCACTCCACTCATTTCATTCCAACCTTTTTCTAGCATGGCTTTCACTCAACCTCACATACTGCTGATCAATTCACTCCCCTGCAGCTTAGTATAGTAGGAAATTTTCCTAAAAAACCCCCAAAACATTTAAGTATCAGAATTTGGTCTTTCCCCCTAGTTCCTTCATACACTGATACACTAACCTGAAGAACCTACCAAAAAAATGGGGATATTTTTAAAATAACTTTAACTCCATTTTTCTTTTGCAGTAACCAAATTACAGAACTTTGCTTGTAGTGGATTCAAACGTAAAAGTGTATAGTTTTCAGACATGTATACAGTAGAAAATGTCAAAATATGCCCAGGCCTCAACACATCTCAGTAATCAGAAAGGGAGATTCCCTACACTTTTTTGAGGTGCTTGATAACTTCTAACCTTCATTTTAAACGTAAAAAATTGTGGGGAAGGTTCCCTTGGCGTGCATGAAAGGAAATGGAGATCTGAATACTTTCTAAAACATGACGGTGACAACAATGCTGACAAACAGTCCTGTTGGCATTGTATCTTAGACTTCACCCAACTTGCATCTGGAATTTTAAAAAATGCTATTGTGCCGTTTTTGACAATAAAATTCTAAACAGATTAACCTCAAAATACCAAACCAATTAAAAAAAAAAAAAAAAAAGAAATCACTACTAAATGTAGAGTACTAACTACATTTCTTCTCTCCCATCTATTACACAAATATGTGGTGATTACAAATAACAATTTAACTTTCTTTTTGAAGAGGAACATTCACCTGATTCACCTGGGGCATAACAGCAGGCTGGCAATGTGGCAGGATGGGAACCTAAGCATCTCTAAGTTGGGGCCATTTTGTTTAGGATTAGTACACTTCTGTGTAGCAGTCTGTTCAATATCCTGTTGCTCTTTAAATCCATCAGCTTTATGGAGTTTAACAAATGGCCAGAAATGTTCTCTGCATACATCATACATAACGTACATGCATTTTAAAAAGTTATAATGGGGATTGCAAAGACAGTTAAAAGGATTCACAGAAATCAACAGAGCATCATGTAAATTGCAGTGTTGGACATATTCTAGCTCTGCATGTGGACCAATTAACTGTCATGCACAGACAGAATAGCTATTAACCTGAGCAATGCTCATCTATACCTCACATGCTGAATGTGTGAGAAAACCAAACAGACAAAACAGGGATAGGGACAAGCAGGTTAGAGTGCTATTCAGCTGATTCTAGGTGCCCATCGGCAGTCCCTTAACCGGTTTTTTAAATTGTGTGTGTGTTTATGTGTGTGTAGGCCTGGCACTGGTACTCTGGGGTCTATGTGTAGGATAGGTGGGAGCCGTTGGATATCTGAGAGGTGATGCTGGTGCTCCTGCTCATGTTCTGCTCACTGTGCCCTCCTGATGTGGTCCTCCTGAGGGCCTGTGGGCTGTTTCTTATGGCCATATTCCCGCTGCTCTTTGGCACGGCCCCCAGGAGGCCCCCTGCCGGATGGCTCCACTGAGGAGGTGCTGCTCCTGAGACAGATCCTCCCCAGACCTGCTGGCCAGGTGCTCCTCCCTGATTTATGTGGTAATGATGGCCAGAGCCTGAGCAACAGCTCCACTGGGAACTCTGAGGAGTGGCTGAGTGGGCCCAGCTGGCTGGTGCTCCAGGAAAGCTGTTGCTCAGCGACTCTGGGGAAATGTTGGCCAGCACCATGTTGCTAAAGCCGAGGCGCAAGCTCTCCGAGTCGAAGGCCTCGATCTCTCGAGCTTGACGCTCCAGCAGGCTGCGGATACGCTCAGAGCGATCGTTCTGCAGAGACTGCATCTCGTCTTCGATCTGTGGGCCACAAAGAACAGGACATTGCTGTCACCAATAACACACAGCAGTTAGCATTAAACAATGTTTTAACTCATACACATTGTATATATACACACACACAGTTCCCTCCAAGAACAATTCTTTGGCTTTTGATATATACTGAAGAATATCTGGGTTTGAGATCAAAAGACAAAGATGATACAATAGATCAAAATTTCAGCTTTCATTTCATTTCCTGGTATTCACACCTAGCTATATTAAACAGCATAGAACATGACACCTTTTGTTTAAACCCACACATTTTTCAATCAAAAATGTGAAGCAGTCTACGCAGAGATGTGATGAGGTGAAAAAAAAAAAGAAAAAAAAAACCTGTGAGTGGGTATATACACCACTAAAACCACTTGTGGTTTTGCCAGTGCCCTCGGCCAATCTTTCATTTGCCCACTGCAGTAACCTAGCCTCAATACGTGTGTGCAGATGTGTGTGTGTGTGTGCGCACGAATGTGTATAAAGTTGTCACTAGCACTCTGGTATCTATGTTTAGGACTAAAGGATCAGTCGTTACAAAAATTAGGTAATTATTTGTTAATTAAAAAATGAAGCTCAATAAGACTGGTGACTCCTGAGGAATGACAAAATATGTTCGCTAAGATAAAAGCAGACTGTATTATCTTTCCTCTATTAACTGAGCCATTTGTTTATGTGTATTTGTGGAATACCCCAGACCTTCTGCTCCAGCAGTGCCCTGCGCAAAGATACTCTCTGCTCCAGCTCCTTCCTCTCTCGATCCTGCTGTGACTCCGTCTGCATCTTAATTTTACTTTGATACGCATTCAGTAGCTCCAACTCTTGCTGCAGCTGAATCCGCAACCCCTGACACTCAGACTCCTGTGCCTCATCCAGCCGCAACTGTAACAGGTGAACAAAATGTACCATTTAAATAAAATAACAAAATTAACTTTTGCCCAGAACTCCAGTGATGACTGGTATGTGTATCACTCACAGCCTGTGTGGAGAGCATGTCATTGATTGAATGGTCATACTGCTCGGCTAGGATGGCCAGCTTGCGTGTCTGCTCCTCCTTCAGCCTCTTTAGCATGTTTTTGTGTTCTGACTTGGGTGTGCTCTCCATTAGTTGGATCTTCAAGGCTTTGTATTGCCGGGTCTGAATTTTACATGCTTCTTGAAACTGCTTCTTGATCTGAACCTCTTTGATCTGACGAAAGAACAGTGAGTGTACACTAAGATTAGGACTGCAGCAGTATGTCTGACAAATCAATAATACTGACTCTGAAAATTTATACAGATCAACTTTTTGATGTCTTTTATTTAACCAATAACAGATAATACCAAAACACATAATACCAAAGTGGAGCCACTGGGGGCAGCAGCGCTAAACCTACTGTACCAGAGCATGCTGCTGAGGCAGTTTTAAAACAAAAAGGCAATGTGGTTTCACTCATTTAGTTTTACTTTATTAAGGTCTATACATACACACACACAGATTCTGAGACGTGGCTTCAGAAACACACCCTCTATTGACAGGCAAGGTCTTCAGTATGTAGTATTTACACAGCATATGAACCACACTGACTGACAGAGACACACATGTTACCAGCAGTTCAGAACTATACCTACACTGTAAATATCTCACATAATAGCTGGTATGTTACCTTCAGACTCTTGGGCTGCTGCCGGACCTCCATGACATGCTTGCGTCGAAGCTCTCTCTCTCTGCGTTTGTTGTACTCAATCTGGTTGGTGAGCTCAGTCTGGTGCTGTAAGCGAATGAGCTCGGCCCGTGTCTTTTGGATGGTGCTCAGGTGCCTGAACTCCAGCTCCTGCATGGACTCATGGTGTCGAAGTAGCATGGCATGCTCCAGGTCCTTCTGTGTCTGACGCTTGTTTAACTCCTTCAACACAGAGAAAAGTGAAAACCATCAGTCTCACTGTTGTGAATCTGTTGTGAGTGATCAAAGTTTCTGGCTAAGGCTATAAGCAAGAGTATTTCCAGAGGATTTTGCTGAGGAAAACATCTGAACAAGGGATGGCCAATAAGGACTCTTCTTGTTTTTCAATCTGGAGCTATCTATTAAACAGTGATTCAAATGATGCTCACCTCTCTTGCCAGGTCCTGCTCCACGTTGTGCCGAACCACAAGAATACGCCGTTTGAACCTGCGGCACTCTAGCTCCAGGTACTGACGCTGCCTGCGTTGAAGGTTTGCCTCCTCTTCTGCCTGGAAGTGCTGCAAGTTCTCCTTCTGCTTTGACAGCCACTCTTGCTTTTCTTTCTTTGGTGTGGATTGATTCTCACTTATTTCCTGATAAAGGGATATGTGGAAGAGATGCTTTTTGTGTGACTTATACAATTTATGTAGATGTGGGTTTGTACAAGTATGAATTATAGCTATTATATATATACTTAATATTACATACATAATACAGAATTACAAAAGGATATTAGGAGGAAAATAAAATGCCTGATATTCTGAGGAAACTCTATGTTCAAAGAAATTCTTAAAGAAATTTATACGAAAAAGGTTTTCGATCACACAAAAGATATTTGTACAAAATCAGTACTAATGTTTGAGAAGTATTGGCTCGTCTTATCTTATTTTTTTCTCCTAATTATACAGAAGACTTACTTTTTATTATTTACCCACCATTTCCTTCCCAGTTTTATCACATTCAATTCCCCAATTTCCCCTGACTAGTCAGCTCTCCCCATCATAAAACAGCTACCACACAGGGAGTCTAAACAGCAAACATGCTTCCGCAGAGATGCATGAAGCCAGCCAACCAGTTTTCAAACTGCTGCTAATACGGAGTCACAGAGCAGAGTAACACACTCAGATTGGCCCTCTTACACATGCATAAGCTCACATGCACCCATGATCAGATCAATCAACTAGTGCGAGTGTGATTGACAGGGTAAAAGGAATGACCCGTTTTCGTCCCTTGGCTCCAGGACATGGGTGGCTGATATGAGGGCTCATTTTAAAGCATTTTTAAAAAATTACATATCACTGCAAGCTCATGTGATGTCAAATTCATGATGGATATTATGATTAAGTAAAACAGATTCTGCTTTTATATTGCATTGCATTGCATAATATAACATTATACAGAATAAGCAACAAATAGTCTCTAGTGGCTGATTTTACCTTTACACTGCCAGATCAGTAGCGGTTATATGATATGGGAAACTCAGCTGACATTATTATTATTATTATTATTATTATTATTATTATTATTATTATTACAGCTTATTATTAAATTAAGAAAAAAAATGTGCGTGAATTAAATACATTAAATGTTCCAGGTTAGTCAAGAGGAGTGTTTTAACCTCTTTAAGTTGCTCCTTGCGCAGCTTGTACTCGCGTTTCTGGGACTCCACGAAGCTGTTGAGCTCTTTCTTCTGCTGGCTCTGGATGTGCTGCTGGAACTTCTTCTCATCATTGGCAAAGTTCTTGGCCTAAAGGGGAAAAAAGTTCTTTTAACAACTGTAAACAAATGACATAATACAATGGATACACTATGACATTCAAATGCCTGCAAACAAGATAATGCTTTGGAATTGAATGATAGTGCTGTTAATTACATCTTTCTCCAAGGCTGCCTGGTGTTTCTTGACAAGTTTGTCCATCTCAGCAGCGAAGCTGTTCCTCTGGCTCTCCAACTCCTTGTCTAATTTCAGCCTGTGCTCATCTAGGTCTGCCCTGAGCTTGTTCTCCAGAGCCAACAGCTGCTTCTGGTGCTGCCGCCGCATTCGCTTGTACCCAGATATCTGCTCCCGTAGCTCTGAGTTCTGCTCATGCTCCTGGATTTGACGTGTCACCTGGAGAACATGCACAAACATTACTGAGCATGCATGTATTCACAGCCTTAACATCAAATTGCTGCAGGTAACATTAAAAAAAAAAATCATTATTATTAGTTTAAATGCACCTTAGACCAAAAATTAAATACTATACATGATTCATAACAAGGGATGGCATAGTGAAATGGTGTCACACCAGTGAGGCTGTGCGGATGGTAGCAAAATGCTCTCTGTTGCGGTGGTGACGGCGAGGAGTCTGTGCAGGAGGAGACTGCTCTTCAGGTGGCTCACTGGGAACCTCTGGGGTCTCTTCCTGTTGACTCTCCTCCTCATCCTGCAAAGAGACAACCAAAGGACACAATGGTCAATCAGAGATCAACTGGTCCGCACAACAACTTGGCAAACATTTTACGCCGGATGCCCTTCCTGACGCAACCCTCCCATTTTGCCTGGGCTTGGGACCGGCACTGCATCCAGTTGTTGGGGTTGAGGCATTGGCTGGGAATCGAACCCAGGCCTTCCGCATGATAGGTGAGAAACCTACCACTGAGCCACCAATGCCCCTGCTCTCATATGTATTGCAATAGTCAGACAAAATTGTTGCTTATTCTATGACAAACTGCTTCTGGACTCATGTTCCTAAGAACAAGTGCTCATATTGTAATTATGTGCGCAATATCAAACATTCCACATTTGCCTCACACTAAATGCAAAAAGGGTAAACTGTGTCAAAATTGTGTAATAACAGTGCACTATCTTTAATTTAAGGCAGAATAATAGCTGACAGTATATAGCAAAAACTGGAAAACTAGTATGCAATAGGCTTACAGCTAGCTAAAGTGCATAATACTACTTTTAATGTTGGATTCAAGACCTTCAAATAGCAATACTTTTTTTTTTTTTAATTATTTGAAAGATTGAATCACTTTTAGAAGTACATTATGGATTTGTCATAATGTTAACCATTTTAAATTGTGCTATGACTTTTGCAGCATTTTAACCTCCAGAGTAACATATTTAAGGTAATGTAAAGCCCTGAGGGCTGTGGTGATTCAAATCATCAAGTTAGTGCACTGACCGGTTTAAGATGTATGACTGAGCTGTTGGACATGACTGTGTGGTCTCCCTCCAGTAGGTCGAGCTCACTCTTATTGTCCTCAGTAGCATCATTCAAGCTGTTGACAGAGCTGCTCTGAGAGCTGGCACTGATGGACATGCTGGGGATGGACTGGCTGCTACCCACACTGTTCACTGTGCCTGTATGCTCTGGCTCCTACAGTATTAAAAAAAAACAAAAAAAACCCAAAAAACTCCTTCACTGAAGCAATCTGTGGTTTCTCAGTAAACTAGTACATTAGGCACAAAATGTGGCTTAGAGATCATGGCTCTCAATCGATCAGAAACCAGAAAGCAACAGTGAAAGAAATAAACACATAAATAAAATAAAAATAACTGAAAAAGAAACAAGCTCTAACAGAGAGCTAACCTCTTCCTCGTCCTGGGCCTCTGCCACCGGCCCATTTTGTGGATCAGGGAAGATTATTTTCTTCATCCTGCGGTACTGCAGGTTGTCCAGCTCCCTCACAGCATCTTTGGTGCGCTGGATCAGGTCCACCAATACAGACTCGGCTCGCTCACGCAACACAAAGGCATGCTGCAGTAGAGGAAGAAGGACCACAATGAGAACAAATTAATAAGTGTGAAATAAACACAGTAAATACAATACATACATGACTGTTTACACTCAAATGTTTGACAATATGAATGACTAGGATTGAATGGAAAATTCATTGTTGTGTTTAAACAATGTGCTCTAAACTCAGCATTCTACTGAAGATCATCAGTTCCATCCATGTTATTTGTAATCTGAGTAGTGGGTTATATGTAATCGGAGTAATGGCATTTAGTGACAAAGTTTCCACAACAGCATGAAGCTTGTGAGTTCTGTCAGAGCAAAACAGGTGGCTCATGTTTGCTGAGCTTGTTAACAGAGTTTATAAATGACCTTCTTTGTGCTTTAAACAAATAAATTATATCAAATCACAACATAACACACCCCAGAAATTCTTAAAATTGTTGTGTCCTTTCATCATATGGCTTGAAAATGCCAGTTCCACCATACTCTTTTTTTTTTTCTTGCCATTTATACATTTTCTGTTATTTATCAGGGCCTAAATAACATCTGTATGGTCCACACCAACTTCTATAAACAAATAAATAACCTCAGGTGACAAAAAACAAAGAAATAAAAAAACCTCACAACGAATTTCAATATACAGTTTTTTTTTTTTGGACACCCGAGGTTAGAGAAGCTGATAAGGACCACACTATTAATTAGGTCCTGATAAAGAGTTTTTCTGTTGATGTACCTGCAAAAGCTCTTCAGAAGTGGGCCTGTCTTGAGGCAGTTTCTGAAGGCAGGAGTCCACAAAGTTTCTAAAGAAATCAGTCCTGAGGACAGAACAGAGAGGCAGATTTTTACCCAGCTCACACCATTTTAACTGAGCTAAAGGCCCAATTAAATAATGCATGGTTGAGGTGCACAGATACTCACTTTGAACCACAAAAAAATCAATATTCACTGCACTCACCATTCACTTGACTGCAAGACTGGGCTCTCGTTCTGCGCTATATGGTATAAGGCACTCATTGCATTCATGTTGAAAAGTGGAGGTTTTCTCTCCGCTGCAAAGCAATAAAACAGAGTAATTGTAAACATTGCATAATCAACAATCAAAACTTAAATTTAAAAAACAGAGCCTATGGACCGTATGGACTAGAAATGGACCACAAATCCAGACTATGTTTCATGTAGAAGGTAAACTTACCTAATTCAATACAAGTTATACCCAAGGACCAGACATCCACCTTGCCATCATACTGTCCCTCATCCATAGCCAAGATCACTTCTGGGGCCATCCTAAGCCAAAGAAACATGATTGATGGTTATTTTGAAATTTGCCAGTATATACAGTATTACAGAATAATATTAGGGACCCTTTATACAAATGGCATTAATTAATTAATTAATTGTGTACCTGGGTCCTCATATAGTCTATGTAACTGTACAAGATCAGCTGAGGTAATATTCAGACAGGATACGATTTCCAGACGTATTTCCATTAAGGTTGCTGGATGAGGTCTAGATACTATGATTGCTTGGCATGGGATAAGACAATTCTGTACACATAAGCAGGTGTAACCAGAAACATGCATTTTTCACACCATGGGGCTAAACAGGGCGAATTTTTATTGAAGCAGCCCACCTGTTTTGTGTTCAGTCAGTGTTGCACTGAAATGAATACAGAGTTTGGCATGTGGGTTTGGCAAAAGATAAGGTACGCAGAGCAAACAGCACTCACCAATATGGAGTTCCCACAAATGAGTTAGCAGGAGAAGCAATGGAGGCAGAGCCAAAGTCAGCCAGTTTCACTTGGCCAGGTTCAGTGAGCAGGATATTCCCAGCCTTGATGTCTCTGTTTGGACAAAACAAATGTATTTTAGTTCATAACAGACTTTAAACAGCCTAATAAGAGGAAACAGCATGGGAACAGACAGGATGATTTATACTATTTAGGAATAAAAATAGCAAGCACTTGCTGATGCAGACAGCTAAACTATCCTACAGTAGTGCATTTGGGACACAACTAGACACTCTTCTTGGACAAAACTGGATCTTCAGAAGGCTTCAGAAACTAGTCTTACACATCTTACAACATAATGGCGGGAAAAAACCCCAACATATCATATAGAAAGACAGTTACAGGAGGGCGATCAAAGAAAATTAAAGGACTCTGGGGCAAGAGGCTTGTTTGTCAGCCATATGCAGAATGTTAACATCACAACGTGAAATAAAGAAACAAAACCCAATTAAGGGAGTCCCTCCCACCTGTGGATCATGTTGTGGGAGTGAAGGTATGCCAGCCCTTGCAGAGCACCATGGGTAATTGCTGCTATCTCCACTTCCTGTAAGGGCTTTTTGTGTACTGTAAGATATCAAATAAAGACTTTTGTGAGGGTCTTTAAGAAGATGAAAGCTGTTAGCACATGCGAATAGATCAGCATATTATCTGGGTGTTATTTAGCCGCTGTGTTTTCATTCTCCATATCTCTGCAGTGATAGAGCATTACACAAGCATAAAAATATCAGAGCTTACCCTCTAGGATATCTGAAGCAGAACCCAGACAATACTCCATTACCAGCTAGACACACAGAGAAAACAAAACATTAATATCAAACATTTCACAGATTCACTGTATGAGATTAGACTTGGAAGCTTATAATGTATTACATTATTCATAAAGGCTAGTAAATGCAGAAGGACATTAAGCATAGTATACATAGAATTAAATACCGCTAATTCACATGAATTAGTTTTCTCAGGCATTTCAATATGGTGTAGAAGAACACTGACCCATGCTGTGTGCTCTCTCAGGTAACAGCCTTTATACTCAATGCTGTTTGGGTGCTTTATATTCTGGAGAAATTTCACCTCCTTGATTATGTCTTGCCATTTCTAAGAGAGAGTGCAAAAAAAAAAATGTGTGAATGAATGGATAACATTTTCTCCACAAGGCAAGAGCAAAAAAGCTTATGTTCACTGCAAGACACTGGCTGATGCAAACATTTTTTGCCTGCATCTCAATAATAATAATAATAATAATAATAATAATAATAATAATAATAATATTATTATTATTATTATTATTATTAACAACAACAACAAATATCCGTGTTTATATACATATAGACTATTCATAAAATTCCTGATGCTTACTTGTGATTTTGTGAAAATTGACTAGAACATTTTTTTCTGTTTATTCTCTGATTATCCAAGCTAATGGGCTCACCTGCATTAGCCTATGGGTTAGTTTCCTATATCCATTTATTCTTTTGCGAAAGCCATTAATTAACATTATTTCTCAGGGACACATGTTGGATACATCTTTAGCTATTATCACTTTGTAACATGAATTTGATAGCAACAATAGCTTTAAAAAGGTAGGAGTAAATGACAGCAAGTTGCTGATACCTTCTATCTTTGTTATTGACAAATTATACCAATTTATCTAATTATGCCTATAAATGGTAAAGGACAAATACTACTAACAGCAGTAGAAGATCTTATAAAGGACGAATAGTTTTGAATGAAATCTAAGAAGTAAATTTGAATCTACTGTACAACTAAAAAAAAAGGCATGGTGGCTAATAAACAATACAGCGCAGGACTGTTACTGTATAAATGGCAGCCAGCGCAGAGAGAATCAGTAGGATATGATTCAGGCCTCAGTGTGAATCATGATTAATCATAAAATTTATAAAGAAATTCAAATACCAACCTCGTTGGTTTGCTTTCCACTGTAGGACATTTTCTTGATAGCCACCACTTCTGAGGTGCGCACATCTCGTGCCTGTGAGTGAAGCACAAATTGTAGTGAGAGTATTTGAAGCAAACCGTGTTGATTGAAACAAAGCTGAAACATTGCAATGATTTTCCTTTTTGGACTGTACAGTTAATGCTTACAAAGTAAACCGCGCCAAAACTGCCATGGCCGATCTCTCTGAGATCAGTGAAGAGTTTTTCAGGATCCTCCTTGAAGAAGAGCTCAGAAATCTCGGGGTCCTTCAGGCTCCCCACTCGAACAGCGTTGGGCATGCTGGGTAGGGGCGGGGCCTGGGCCGCAGCCACCAGGAATTATCTGGGTCTGCGACGCAACAGCCCCCAGATATGGCTCATCTGCAAGACAATGGCCTCATACAGATACACACCTAAAACACACAAAAATAGAGAAATTAGAGAAATATAAGGGATCTGTAAACCTTTGAACTTAATGGATTTTTTCCCCTAAACCATTGGTAAGCTTCCAGGCAAGAAGCAGGGTTCAACTAAAATAGAGGCTCATACAAATTCTACAAGTACAAAATTTGCTCATTATTGTTCCATCGTATTGATACAATCTTGATCTGGTGCACAAAATCGAATTAACTACAACTTTCCAGCGAGTTTACAGTAGCAACATTGTCTTTGTGCCCCCCCCCATGCTGTGTTTAAATATGAGGTTATTGTGCGCTGTCTGCCTCAAAATGAATGGTTATTGCATCAGCTTTGGCCAACATTCCCAATATTTGCTATCTTTTGCTAACAAAACAAACGTATGATGTGTGTGATGATATAATGGGTAACCTTTTACAGATATTTGAGCCACTGGCATTACGAATGCTGCTGCAGCTATCATGAGTGCTCTTTCACCTGTTGAATGAAAAGCCATGCACAGATGTTCACATCATTCATCCATTAAGTAGAGAGGTAGAGAGAGAGAGAGAGAGAGAGAGAGAGAGAGAGAGAGAGAGAGAGAGAGAGAGAGAGAGAGAGAGAGAGAGAGAGAGAGAGAGAGCCATCTGCCGTGTGAAAAGCTTTTAATACATGTAGACTTTTGTTTATGAAATAAATAATACTCATGTCTGAGCACACAATAAAAAATATTAAGCTATAGGTCAAAATCTGGGCTCACAAGTGTGATCCTAAGTCCATAAAAGGCGCAAAATCAAGCACACTGAGAATCCTTCCCATTATGGCATGTCCACTAAGAAAATAAACAGTACTGGATCCTGATTAAGCCTCATTCCTTGTTAATAACTAGCAGCAGATGTCTGAACACATTTCTATAGACGTTTCTGTATATTAAAATAGCCAACCTATCTACATTCTTCAACATAAGCAGTATTTATAGACACACACCAGCCCTTATCATACTTAGCAAGTGTGTGTACAAAATTAGGAATAAAGAACGAATGAAGAGAGACAGAAGGAATAGCATTGCAAAGTGTAATGTGTAAACACTTATTATTGACTAGTATAAACCTATTCTGATATTTCATATACAGGTTATAAATCATTAGTTTGTGTTTAATTGAGATAAAGGCATATGCATTAATATTCCATGTTTAGTGAAAACATTTTGAGCCCAATAGAACAAAAAACCTAATTTTAACAAGTCTTAAAGCAATATTGCTGCTATGCGACTCGGTAGTTTACTGCCCATCGTTGTATCTCTCACACAGCACTGTTTTGTTGTTACTGCACTGCGTAGCTATTGTATAGTACATTCACTTTTTGCTGTATTGTTCAGTGTACTTATTGTCTCATCTCTCGCACTCATCTCATATTGTTGTGTATTTGCACTGTACATGTTGCACCACAGCCCTGGAGAAACAATACTTTTCAGCTCTATAGAGGAAGCACAGTTAAAAACCCATGTGACTCGTCTTGACTTTTGTTGAGCCTTCCAACGATACCAGCATTTTCAAAACTGAGAGCAGTGCGATCAAATAGGAGTGGTATGCTGTGCAACAAAAGATAAGCGACAGATGACCAAATGTTGGGCTGACTGTGCAGAACAATGTGTTCCTCTGCTGTGTGAGAGAGAGGAAATATGCAGCAGACACTCACTGCACTGTCATTCCCAACAAGACCCTGAGCACTCAAGCCCTTTCTCTAAAGCCTCTGTGGAGCGCACTACAACTGCTGAAGTGCATGAATCATCTGAGCAACTGCATGTATATCACTCAAAAGCACTGCAACTACCATTTTTAATACCAAAAGCATACATCATCAACCCAGACTACCCTGCTGTTGTCTCACAGCACCAATATACACACACACTTTGGCCATTTGAAATAGAAAAATTGTTATATTATATTAATATATATATATATATATATATATATATATATATATATATATATATATATATATATATATATATATATATATATATATAAATAAAAAAACACCTGCTTAAGGATATATGCAGTAATTTAAATTTAAATTTGCCCTACTGACTGTAGATTGAGAGTTTGAATGCTGATGACGTTACAGCCATATGTGTGTGCGCTCTCAAGGAGGGAGGTGTAGGACACGAAGAAATGATTGGAAAGGGTTACATATTTCAGTTCATCAAAGAGCTTATGGATGCAAAAAATGAAGTCAAATTTCTAACATAACCCTGAGTCATTAAAGCACACACAGAAACACACATTTGGGGTATATGAGGTTAATACCAATGCGTATGACTCTCTCTCTCTCTCTCTCTCTCTCTCTCACAAGCATTAAATGTCTCATTTACATATTGTGGCCTACTATAATACTAGTATTACAAATGCCAATGTCAAGGGAATGATAAATAAATGATGTGCAACCCTAAACTGGTCCTGGAAAAATGTCTGCTAATTCTCGGCTGAATCTATAAGGCAACACCCATCTGTCCTCTGTCCCACTACATTAAGCTGGACAGTGCAGTAATGAGAGATTGTGCTCTAGCCCTACTGAACACACACCCCAGTTTCCAAGGCAACCACATCCACGAGCCAGTGGGCAAACAGCCACCAAACTCTGCTCGGTGCCAGGCTCTCTGACACAGCATGGTGTTAGTTCTGTGCATGCTGAGTGACCGTCTGATACGCACAAACAGAGAGACAGGAAAAGAGACAGATAAAATTGATCAACCTTTGCACTGTGTAAAGAATTCCCAGCATACAAAGCCTTTGGTCAGGTCTTTCTTATGATGTTCTGATACTAGAGATAGCACTGATCCTGATATTGTGACTAGTCTTGCTGGGATTTACAACTTCTAAAGTAGTTTTCATAATTACATTTCAAATAGAACTCCTAACAAAATTTCAAAGCAGCACTAAAAGCAGATTTGTTTAGATTTGTGTATAAAGAATACAACAGAAATGCAGCAGTCTGACATCACACCAGAAGTGAGGCAACATTTTCCCTGAAGAACCAGATCAGTCATGAATTTGACATGACTTGTTTTTTAAAATCCACGTAGTGACATGTTTCATGCTGCATTTTCACTGAGGTTCTGACAGGTGAACATCAGAGGTTATGTTTGTTTAACTTCAGCAGCCTACAGAGTGACTCGAATTCCTTGGAGACATGATATAATGAAAGGCAATGACGTAAAGTCATTTCCCTTAGGAAACATAGCTGTTGTGGTAAAAATCAATCAGCTAATAAGCACTGTGATAAAGATTTGAGCTGTACATTGAGTAATGCGAGTTCATATGTATCATATACACTGACCAGTCTTTTTACTCAAGAATTTGTCCCACTAAGCACTCATGTGGAGGCAGTGCAATGCATAAGGTCCTGCAGGTACAGGTCAAAAGCTACCATTACTGTCATGTGATTTTAGTGACTTTGACCATGGCATGAGATGGGCTGATTTAAGTATTTACAAAACCAGGTGGATGCCCAGGTGTACAGGAGTTCCTAATACAATGGAAGATATATGGTATATTCACATAATTTGTCTAATTTAATGCCATCTTTATAAATACAATAAAATGGAGATGCCTGGGTTGGGAAATTGATTTTACAGGATCATTCAAGTGAATCTGATCGTTATGTTCACTTGACTTGTTGATTGGGGGAAGACTCTGATACGAAAGAAAAGCTTGGTGTGTTGATGGCTGCTACACTTGACTTTTTAAATGCTCTGTATCAATTTTGTATTCAAATCTAACTAACCCTACTTTATAAATGTGTCCAACATTTAAAACACATTTTTGAACAATTTTATGTTGCGAGTATGATCAAGTGATGATCACATAACTAGTGGAAGAACACTCGACCCCATCCACATCAACGGAATGGCTGTCGAGCGTGTATCCAGCTTCAGGTTTCTGGGGACCCACATCTCAGAGGATCTGTTCCGAACCACCAATACCACCAGTCTGGTCCAAAAGGCTCATCAGCGCCTTTTTTACCTAAACACTCTGAAGAAGAACCACCTGTCTTCAACCATCCTGGTGAACTTTTACCGTTGCACGATTGAGAGCATCCTGACCAACTGCATCACAGTCTGGTATGTGAACTGCTCAGTCGCAGACCGCAAGGCACTGCAACGAGAGGTTAAAACCGCACAACGCATCATAGGAACCCCACTTCCTGCAGTTGAGGACATTCAGAAGAAGCGCTGTCCATGTCAGGCTCACAGCATTCTCAAAGACTCTTCCCACCTTACCCACAGCCTTTTCAAACTTTTACCCTCCGGAAGGCGATTCAGGAGCCTCCGGATCAAAACCAGCAGACTAAGGAACAGCTTTTTTCCTACAGCTGTCTCCCTAGTGAACTCTGTCCCCCGTTGAACCCCTTTGTCTTCCCTCACCACAACACTCTCCTCATCCCTCCTTCTGATTGACTATATTACTTCATCTAACTAGGTCACTTCCACGTAAGCAATGCATCTAGCACACATTCACATGCTATACATAACTGTTCATAGCCTCAGCCTATACATCACTTGCACGTTCCATTTGTATTGTATGCACATGGCACTAACCTCCTGTATATATGCTCATTGCACATATGTACAGTGGTGTGAAAGTGTTGGCCCCCTTCCTGATTTCTTATTTTTTTGCATGTTTGTCACACTTTAATGTTTCAGATAATCAAACACATTTAAATATTAGTCAAAGATAACACAAGTAAACACATCATGCAGTTTTTAAATGAAGGTTTTTATTATTAAGGGAAAACAAAATCCAAAACTACATGGCCCTGTGTGAAAAAGTGTTTGCCCCCCCTGTTAAAACATAACTTAACTGTGGTTTATCACACCCGAGTTCAATTTCTCTAGCCACACCCAGACATGATTACTGCCACACCTGTTCCCAATCAAGAACTCACTTAAATAGGACCTGCCTGACAAAGTGAAGTAGACCAAAAGATCCTCAAAAGCTAGACATCATGCCGAGATCCAAAGAAATTCAAAAACAAATGAGAAAGAAAGTAATTGAGATCTATCAGTCTGGAAAAGGTTATAAAGCCATTTCTAAAGCTTTGGGACTTCTGCAAACCACAGTGAGAGCCATTATCTACAAATGGCGAAAACATGGAACAGTGGAGAACCTTCCCAGGAGTGGCCGGCCGACCAAAATTACCCAAGAGCGCAGCGACAACTCATCCAGGAGGTCACAAAAGACCCCACAACAACATCCAAAGAACTTCAGGCCTCACTTGCCTCAGTTAAGGTGAGTGTTCATGACTCCACCATAATAAAGAGACTGGGCAAAAATGGTCTGCATGGCAGAGTTCCAAGACGAAAACCGCTGCTGAGCAAAAAGAGCATAAAGGCTCGTCTCAGTTTTGCCAGAAAACATCTTGATGATCCCCAAGACTTTTGGGAAAATACTCTGTGGACTGACGAGACAAAAATTGAACTTTTTGGAAGGTCTGTGTCCCATTACGTCTGGCGTAAAAGTAACACCGCATTTCAGAAAAAGAACATCATACCAACAGTAAAATATGGTGGTGGTAGTGTGATGGTCTGGGGCTGTTTTGCTGCTTCAGGACCTGGAAGACTTGCTGTGATAAATGGAACCATGAATTCTGCTGTCTACCAAAAAATCCTGAAGGAGAATGTCCGGCCATCTGTTTGTGACCTCAAGCTGAAGCAAACTTGGGTTCTGCAGCAGGACAATGATCCAAAACACACCAGCAAGTCCACCTCTGAATGGCTGAAGAAAAACAAAATGAAGACTTGAGTGGCCTTGTCAAAGTCCTGACCTCAATCTGATTGAGATGCTGTGACATGACCTTAAAAAGGTGGTTCATGCTCGAAAACCCTCCAATGTGGCTGAATTACAACAATTCTGCAAAGAGGAGTGGGCCAAAATTCCTCCACAGCGCTGTAACAGACTCATTGCAAGTTATGGAAAACGCTTAATTGCAGTTGTTGCTGCTAAGGGTGGACCAACCAGTTATTAGGCTTAGGGGGCAAACACTTTTTCACACAGGGCCATGTAGTTTTGGATTTTGTTTTCCCTTAATAATAAAAACCTTCATTTAAAAACTGCATGATGTGTTTACTTGTGTTATCTTTGACTAATATTTAAATGTGTTTGATTATCTGAAACATTAAAGTGTGACAAACATGCAAAAATATAAGACATCAGGAATGGGGGCCAACACTTTCACACCACTGTATATTGTCAATTGTATATTATGTCCATAGCACACACATCTATATATCATGTTGATATCATGTAGAAAATTGTATATATCCACCTGTATCTAGAATACTCCTATCTGGACATCTGCCCTTATCTGTACATATTGTATTATCTATACATAATTCATAGTATTCTGCATATCATGTCCATAGCACATATGCGTATCTGCATATGATGATGATGATACTGTATATACACTGTATACAACTGTAACTTATGTCCATAGTACTGCATCTGTACATATGTACTTATCTGCACATATTAGTTTATCTACACTTCTGTATATAAAGCACTTGCTGCTCATCGCACTTCTGGTTAGATGCTAAACTGCATTTCATTGCCTTGTACTTGTACATGTGTAATGACAATAAAGTTGAATCTAATCTAATCACCAGCACAAGGAACCAGAATTCACAAATATGCTACTCGATCAATGCCTCAATGTCATATTAAATGAACTAAGTGCTAATGACAGCTGGCCAACTTCAGATGTCCCCACCTGCCATGTTCTGCTGAAATCATTTGATGTATCCACCTTATATTTTTGGCAAGAGCTTGTGCAGATTCATTTTTAATAGAGACAGTGATCGTTTAGTGGCAGCTCATTCCTCAAAGCGATCATTAGTGTGGATGTAGTGTTGACATTGTCGATAGCTGAACTTCAGTTATAACTGATTAAGTTCTGTAAATTATATCTACTAATCAACATGGCTGTTGATAAACAGAATTTGTTCCAGCACTTTTTAATAGTATGGAAAAAACATGTCGTCCCAGCAGTATGCATCATCAATTTTCCAAACTCATGCCTGCTGTGAAGAGTCAGGGTACCTTCGAGTGTGTCTCTTTACGCGATGGAACAGCTTAAGTTACGTTCACACAATTGCTGCATGATACCGTAGGCATACCTATTAGCAGTTTCCATATCAATGAATGATTATCTCCTCATCATGGCACCTGTTAGTGGGTGGTATATATTAGGCAGCAAGTGAACATTTTGTCCTCAAAGTTGATGTGTTAGAAGCAGGAAAAATGGGCAAGCGTAAGGATTTGAGTTTGACAAGGGCCAAATTGTGATGGCTAGACGACTGGATCAGAGTATCTCCAAAACTGCAGCTCTTGTGGGGTGTTCTCGGTCTGCAGTGGTCAGTATCTATCAAAAGTGGTCCAAGGAAGGAACAGTGACAGGGTCATGGGAGGCCAAGGCTTATTGATGCATCTGGGGAGCGAAGGTTGGCCCGTGTGGTCCGATTTAACAGACGACCTACTATTGCTCAAATTGCTGAAGAAGTTAATGCTGGTTCTGACAGAAAGGTGTCAGAATACACAGTACATGATGGGTCAGGGCTGTTTTGGCAGCAAAAGGGGGACAAACACAATATTATGCAGGTGGTCATAATGTTATGCCTGGTCGGTGTATGCATCATATGTTATGAGATGGAGAAGCAGTATGTGCTCTTTTGCTATTGCTGTAGATAGATGGCCACAATGGCAAAGTGAACAACTGTCTGGGTCTGTGAAACAATTTAAACTGGCATGGCTGACATGGTATTAATTAATAATTAAAAGCTAATATTGCAGATCTTAAATCCTTTAATCAAAACTTATAAATCAACAATAATAGATATTTTTTTTCCATGCATCTTTTTTTTTTTTTAAACTTGTGTCCCTGTATGCAGACACACGTGCACGTTACTCCTATCGGTAGTCGTTGTGCCAAGTCACTCAGCATTTGCCTAAAGTTAAACCTCTCAACTTTGTCACACAGCCATGTCTAATTGAAAACAGCGATATAAAACTAATCATAATCATGTTTACCAACAAACTATGGGAAAAGCTCATCCTCCACATCGGCCAAATTCTTACTGGGATAGATACAGATTCTTGGCTACTTTTATTAGGTCGGATTTTAGAAGATTTAGACTTTTTGACTCTGCAGATGTGTGAGCCAAATATGGATTCTACATCAGTCCCACTAAACTTGTTGCTTGCTTTCATTTGACTTCTATGCCATTAGGAGCTGGTCAACCTGTATAAGAATCAACTGATTCTAAAATAGTGTCTTGTTTGCTTTGCTTGGCCCTGTATCACCCCCCGCCCAGGCGAGTGCTGCTCAGATGATCAGCTGCACAGACACAATGCTGAGAACTGAGAAATGATCTGATGCGTTGGTCACAAGACCGGCCTGCGCTCCTGCCTCCCACCAACTCACCAGCTGCCTCAAACCCTGGCACTGAGCTCCAGTCTTTTAATGCCAGCACACACACACACGCACACACACCACAGTAAAAATCACACTGTACAGCCAATCACGTGGCTCACTGACCTATACACTGCCCACAATAACCCAACACAACAGAGAAACACTAATATAATCTAATATCTATGTGTGCACTGTTAATCATTTCTGTCACCAAAGACACTCATTCATATAGTCAACATGATTCTATAAAAGACAAGTAATCTAATTTACCAAGAGCAGACAGGACACTTACTGCGAATTCTCACTGTGTTGATGTTATATGGCTTCGCGTTAACGCATTCTACTCAAGTCAAAGGTAATGGTTAATGCAAACTGTAGAGGCAAGATGCTGAATAAGGCCATGGCATGCCATCCAACACACTTGCATGGAATGCAGCAGGACAAGACAACAAAGCAGGAGGGCAGGAATTCCTTGTGCATGCGTTTCTGTTTCACACTTTGACTACTTCCTCATCGCACATGCTAGACACTTAATCAGCACCTCTAGAGCACGTAACATCCAAATAATCTAAAATATTTCAACTACTCTGCTGAAACCACCACTGAAGGAAAATACGCTCACAACAGAAAGCTGCTTTTAACATCCTTTTAAAAATGGTGACCTGGATGGCAAGTCATGTCTGCTCTTAAAAGGTGTTCCAAGTTGTTGAGGTTGTGCCCAGAGATGATTACAGAGTATTTATGAATGACCTGACTGTAACCTTGTGAGTCACATGACAACAAGCTGCTCCACCTGTGTTGATCATTTCATTTGCAAATAGTTTTATGGTTGATTTATAGGAAACCTTAGTGAATAAATCTGAGACATTTTGAAAGTAAGAGGCTTTTAAGTAAGAGACGTTGAAAGGAACCGTGTCTCGGTTTGTCTTTAATAAGTAAAAATTAAATGATAATTAAACAAAACATTTAACCCCAATTAATAATTACTAGCAACAAATAATTTGTAATGATGGCAAATAGACAAAAAGACCTATGACATGGGGCTAAACAAGGCTGTACACAGTGCCTCAAATGAATCAGCCTGACTGCATTCACTCTCGTGCAGCATTAACTCTATTAAAATAATATTATATTTACTATAACTTCATATGTAGTGAATTTGATGATCTGGGATAAATAGCAACCAGTGGCTTTGTGCATTTGTAAACAGACAGATTTTTGGTTCTGGTACATTAGGTTTATTGGAAGTGAAGCTACTGCGAATAAAAAGGGTGAAAGAATAAATATCACACTGTGATCCTAGCGAGATGATTTTAAAAAGTTCATGAATCTGCAGTGAATAACAATCATTGGAAAGATCTGAATGATTTCTTGCCACACTAGGAAACTATCAGTTCTGCCAGAGTGTTCTTCTCAAGTACAAACTAGCATAATGACAGTAACAAGTCAGAATTGATGAGCTAAAGTTAGAGACAAAATGTTCTGTAAGCACATAGACATCAGTGCAAAGCAGAAAGCTAAAAAAAATCTGCATGTTGGTGTGGAGAGACTTCAGGGAGCTCCAAGTGATGCTGGGAAGAAAGACAGAGGCTTAGATTTAAGTGGCAGCAATGAGATCAGGAAAAAGAGAGAAAGAGGACAGTGTCTCCCATAAACAGATGCACCATTCAGTCGGTTAGACACACCCTCGGTTTGCATGTGTCTGTGAAACAAACCCATAAACAAATCTGGCAGGGCACTAAAGCAGATGCTTATGAGATTATAATTACTGCACCCTTTACAATCAATGTGATTGGAATCACGTCAACTCACTTGCTCGACACACCGTGGTGGAGTTTGTGTCTTTCTATAAACACAGGGCACAAACAAAATATATGTTGCAAAACTCAAAAAACAAACAACACTTATTTACCCAAAACGGGTTCTAATCTAACATCTAGATTCCAAAGTAATTGAATCGGACTTCCCGTTTGGTGGGGGTGGGGTGGGAGGTAGCACTCTGTTAATCTCTTCCAAGGAAGAAAACATACACTGAGGCACGAGGTTCATCAAGCTCATCTCTCCAGATTCACACCACTTTATTTAATCCGACAGCAAGGCCAAGGTTTTATCAGCTGTTTGAAAGCGAGTGTAAGCAAGCACGTGGCCTGCTGCACGGAAACAGTGACCAGCTGAGAAGTGCAGAAGATTATAATAAGAGGACTGTGTGAGATTATGGTGAATGCCTTCTTTTAGAGTCAGCTCGAGGTGGAAACCACACCTTGGTGCACTGGTCATTTTGCATCGAGAAAAGCAGAAAGAGCAACTGTTAAAGAGAGAATAAGCTAGTTCAGGGTTACTCGCTGCCTGTTTTGGGGTTTCAGTTTTAACTCATTCTCAAAACACAAACTAATCAATAAACCTATCACAGGTTCAAATACATGCATTAGACCAAGTGATAACACACAGGTACTCGATGGCAGTGTTACTGGAGAACCCCAAGAGTGAGTGATTTTTTTTTAAATTGGATAAAGTGGTGGAACTCATTATATTTACTAGTGGGTTTTTACTATTTATTAAGCTATTTGACTAGTCACTTGAGTTTAATCCTAACCTCATTGACCCCTAAATCAAGTACTGTGTAAATAGTATCAACTTGATGAACCTAATGTTTCATTGAGTGGTAAGCTCAGGAATAGAAATCTCCCAAGGCGCCAATAAATAAAGAAAATATTACTGCACACATCTAAATAATGTTCATGAAATAAATCTGTACTGAGAGGATCAGTAGCCACAACACGTTTCAGAAGCCCTACGGATGATTTATATGGTGTTTTATGCTATCACATGGTACAGGCTGCAGAAAAGACGTCTTGTCTCAACAATCACATACCAGAAATAAACATGTTAGAGGATCTCATTATATATATATATATATATATATATATATATATATATATATACATATATATATATATATATATACATATACATATATATATATATATATATATATATATATATATATATATACACACATACATACATACATATACACACACACACACACACATAAACGAAAGGTTTCTACACAACCCTTGCAAAGCTCGCGTTTTATGTTTATAAACACACTGGTATGTAGCTTGTGAGCTTAGATACGGTTAAGCTTGGAGGCTGATATTGGGACAACACTTACAAACTAAGCTTAAATTTATAGCTGTTTTCTTTATATTGAATATACTGTTATACTACGAAGTCCGCTAGCATTCATACATTTATTACGCTGATAAATGTAGCTAATATTAACGTACAGGCGTACAGTGAGGGTAGTTTCTGTCAATAACATTAGCTAAGCCCCTAGCTAGTTTTAGTTAGCAGGCTAGCACATCGCCACTTACCCTTCCGACAGCCAGGCTGGGGTGGCTAAGTCAGCTAGCGTAGCTTCTTTTAAGGTTCAACTGGAGAAATAGTCCACAAAGTATTTCTTACTCGAACACGACAGATGTTTACTCAACTCACTGTCAGTGTTTAGAGCTTTCTGAATAACTCTAGATTGATTTCCAAACTGCGCTGCCGTTGATAACTTATGGAAGTGCATTAAACAGATAGATAGTCCAGGATAGTGAAACTCCAGCCCGGGCTAACGGTGGCCCAGCCACTCGCCTCTTCCCTGAGCAGTCCTAAAGATGGCGTCCGACAGCTCCAGTTGCTTCTGACAAGTTTGAAGCGCATATAAAACGCGCCAACATGCAGCACAGATCACCGAAAAGACGACCACACCCTAACAGGCCGAACAGCTAAAGGCAGGGCGATTTGGAAATCGCTATAACGCGCACAGAGACGCGTTCACAGTGAGCATGTTGTGGTGCTTTTCTTCCCTCTCTGCGCCTGCTTGTTCCTGGAAGGCCGGCCGGTCCCGCCCTAACGCTGCGGGAAACACCCACTCAGCCCTGGGACTCTCACACACACACACTCTCTCTCTCTCACACACTCCCTCTCTCACTCACTCACTCACACTCACACTCTCACACACTCACACACACACACACACACACACACACACACACACACACACACACACATACACTGCCTGCATGGCTAAAAAAAACTGTTCATTATTCTGTAATGCTGACTGTGCTCAATACATAATACAAAATAAATCAAATGAATAACTAAAGCCCATCTGTAGTTTCCGGTGTAAAACACTAGCAGTCACTCTACTGAAAACAAGTTGTTCATTTATCTTTTCTTATTTAACAGAGCGATAAATGACAATACACCCATAAAATCATTCAGGACCAGTATTAAAATTTTTTTTAGACATAAGATTTGAATTTTTGTGAATACTTTTTTTCCCCTTTTCCAAATATCTAAACACAAACGGTTCATAAAACTCAAACGGCCTGGTCCATTACTGAACATAATATATATACAAATCTATAGGATCTATATACAAATATATGCAAATCTTATATCAAGAGATGTTTAAATACTTCAGAATGGGCAGGACTAACAGACCAAATGTTTTATTGGAGTATTAGTAGTCTAAACAATTTAAGTTAAAAGGATTAAAACTATGGAAAAATTTTCAGTTGTTCAATCTGATTGCCAATGTTCTCAAAATTGTACTTATATAAATATCAATATAAATACCTAAAAGTTATAAGCACAAGTCAGTTACGTCTACAAATGAAACAAGTGAAAATTTCTAACGAACCTTTCGCTGGAAAGCCATAGCACAATGTGGCTTTGCATTATAAGGTATAAGCTATACATCACCAAGAGGTTAGAAGTAAACAGCATCACGGTGCTGTCCTCGGCTTGCCAAACAACCAATTAGTAAACAGAGCACCGAGCGGAAGCTGTGGATTGGCCCCCGAGCAGCCGGCGGTCTCAGCCAATGACAGCGCAGGATTCCTGCTCCCTGTATCCAGGCGAACAGCGGGCTTGAAGCACTGCAGTCTGTGTTTTCTGAATGGCATTCAAAAAGCCACACTCCATCTTTTTGTTTTCATTGTAGAGCCGCTGTGGTGTTATGTGACAGAACCTATAAAACCATTTAGGAAAGCAGGTTTGACCTCGTTTACCTATAACAAGCCAGTTCATAGCAAATGTCTCCAGTGGAAAGGACAATATCATATATATATAAAATATATATATATATATATATATATATATATATATATATATATATATATATTTTATATATATATATATATATATATATGAATAAAAATTTGACTCACTTGCTATGGATGCAGAGTGGTACAACAATGGTGCTCTCAAAAATCTCAGTCTACATTTGACATGGATGCGATAATACTTCACTGAAAAAAACCCAACCTTTTCTAGATCCACACTACAAACTTTGTTTTAATTATAGAGCCAACAAGATGTGAAGATCCTTGCTGCATATTGTTTTCGGTGCTATGTGTCCTGTACTGTCTTGTGTTTTTTTTTTTTGTATTTTCTGTTTCTGCACTGTCTTGCACTGTTTTCACCTGGTTGCACACGTTGCACTTTATGTAGCTAGGACAAACTTTCTGTCCCTAGCTCTGTGTTGTTGTTTTGTTTTGTAGCTATATGTTATATGTTGTCTATGTATCTACCAGGGTCCTGAAGAAACGTTGTTTCAGTTCACTATGTACTGTGTCAGCTATATGTGGTTGAAATGATAATAAAGCTTCTTGACTTGACTAGATTCAAGATTCATGATTCAAAGTGTTTATTGTCATGTGCACAGTGAGGAAAACAAGTATCCCTGTACAGTGAAATTCTTTCTTTGCTGTCCACAGTGAATGCCAACACAAGTACAAAAACTATGTAAAAAATAAAATAAAAACACACACACATAAATAAACACACACAAACCTAATAAAAAATAAATCTATGCTGCAGAATTAGATATAGACTATTTAAATATATATATAAATAACAACATATAAACCCTTCTAGGAAAAAGAAAAAAGTCTCACCTCATTTACCCACTACTGGTCAGTTTATGGCATATGTCTCCTTTGGAAATGGCAGTGTGGAAAATGTTATATAACATTTTAAATAGAGTTCAAATAGCAATGTACTGTGAATGCGTGGTGAATTCATTTTAAACATACACTTTCTAAACAACACACTGAAGTGCTCAGTTCACATCACATTTAAAATCATGCCATTTTAATTGTCTTGTGAGATAGATATGAGAAGACATTTTAAGATTGGAAAAGAAACTGCTGATATTTACTGAAAACATAACTGCTGTATCCTGCAAACTTCCTCTGTGGCATATCTCTGCCTGCTGGCATTTCCTGAGCAAAACCCCAAATGAAGAAGGAAACCTCCCACTGCAAGACCCAACATAGATGAGATTATGTCAGCTAAAAGCTAGAATTGTGAGCAATGTTGCAAAGTGTGCAATGTTCAATTCCCTGACTTTTTTCGGCCAAGGTACAACTTTCTGTACATCTTTTTTCTGCGTATTCCACCTTGCATTGAAGTCTTATTTTATGAATATTTTGATACTCAGTGATACTAGTCAAAAAGATTACTGTTCCCATAGCTGGAGAGTTTATTATTCGTTAATATACTGAATACAATTATAACCAGATCTTCTACTTACTGTACCCTAAAACCACAACAGTAAGGTTACTGATCAGCAGATGGCAGACTTCTCCACTTCTCTCCGATTAGTTGGCGCAGGAATATGACGTCATTTAAAGTTTACATGTGCGGCATGAGGGAAAATGGCTGCTGGTAAAGAGCAGCAGCAAGCTCATCGACCTGGCATTTACAAACAGAAAAATAAGCAGCATAAACATGGAAAGCATCGAACGAAGGGAGAGATCGGACGTGAGAACAAGGGTAATTCGGTTTAACTTTCTTCATGTGTTTTTTTGCGCCATTCTTTGAAGCAGTGCATAACTGTCTAGCCTAAACACGTGTTTAAAGTTCTCACATTTTCCCGAGCCAAGAATGGCACTAGATCATATTTCCCGAGTGAAGGTAGCAAGCTAGACAATAATGTACGGTGATAAAGTTCTTTAATCAAAAACCTCCATCCAGTATATACACAGCTCAGGTCATCGATTTGACTAACCGCTAAGTCATAGCATTCATGCATATTAGATTTGGTGATATTATCTGGCTATAACGCAGTTATTACATCTCTTGGCATGTGTCCTGTCAATGTCCTGTTCTTGCCACCTTAGTCATAGTAAATCATGATATGAATAAGAAAATTGGGGAAGTAATTTTCTATATTAAGGCATGAACTCTGGACAGATCTAAAGTTTATTTTGTCTATTAGGCAGAGTCGCTGTTGTGGCTCTCTCTAAAAAGCATCGGCGAGAGCTGAGTAAGATGGACAGGCGACACAAAGCCAATCAGCTGCGTCGCAACAAAAAGGACTCGGTAAGGAATTAATATAGTGTACCTCGCCCACATTTAAAATTAATGTTGAAGAGAATAAGCAAGTGAACTTCTCTGTGTTTTTGGTGTTTCAGGTGCTGTCAGAGAAGCGCAGATTGGGCAGCAGAGACGGGCCGCCTCATCTGGTGGCTGTGATTGGACTGCACGCTCAGGTCGATGTTGCTGCCGTGACCCGACTTTTGAGAGCAGATGGAATTGGAGGAGTGCTGCATGAACACCAGGGAACTCCAGTGGAACGGGACAGCTTTGGCCTCGTCCTTCCACGCTTTAAACAAAGATTCACTTTCTGTCGGCCTGACACAGGTAGCATTTTATCACACAGCTTTTCCAGAATATTTAAAATAGTAATAATTATTATGTATTTGCTGTGCAGCCATTTAAAAAGTTTTTTTCCACTACACATAGTGATTCAAAATATTTACTGTAAAAAACTTTTAGCTTTTATTGTAGAGTTGATCCTCTTTTTTTCCCCCCATTTTTTCTCTTACTTATTACTGCTTAATGGGACACAGACACAGGTCTGAAAATGCCATTTTGATTATAGATACATTGATTATACATACATTTCTTTTGGCAAGTGGATGTTATTATAAAACAGTTGATAAGAGACAAATTTATTTCAGACTTAATTTGCTATTTAAGAATTGCAGTGGGTCAGTTTACATACACCAAGTTGCCTGTTTGTTTATATCATGAATAATTTTATATTTTAAATGATATACATCACATTATGTATGAAAACTGATTAAAAAATATGTAGACAAAATAACTGCATGCATTTATGACTGGTCTGTGGCATACCATACACATGACTATTATTTGGTCAGTGTCTGATTTGTTATACCTATAACCATGTCCAAAAGTCAGTGCATCCTTTATAAGTACAAGTTCTTCACCTTTTAGTTTGGTTTGATGTTTGTTCTGGATACTTATGGAAGGCCTACCCAAACATTTGATTCAAGTTAAGCAATTAAAAGGTGATGCCTTGAAACACTAACAAAGTGTATAGAAACTTTTGATCCACTAAAATCTGATGTAGTAAATAAAAGACATCTGTCTATTAGATTTTCCTTTGAAAATACTTCTTATAGAAACAGACAAAGTAATAACTAATAGCCCTATTGACTGGACCTAATATGGGGCTTGTGAAAAATTGAGTTTGAATGTCTTTAGCCTAGAGGGTATGTAAACTATCTGTGTGCATGTCAGCGGTGTGGTTATAATACATGCAAACAAGAAACAAATTATGGCAATTATGCAATTGTTTGAAATGTAATCTGAACCAATTGGTTTAATTACTGAACCAACTGGTTTGATAACTTTTCCCCCATAAGGTTAAATTGCCAAAACTGTAAGAGTAATACAGCGAAATAACGGTCTCTGAGCACTGTTTCTCAATTGTGTTACTGTATGATGGACACAGTCCTCTCATGAGACTATAGTTATAAACAATGTCTCTTCTCTGAGTGTCCTGCATATTGATTGCCACTGACTGGCTCGTTGCATTCCATTCCACGCTTGCCAGATAGCAGTAAAAGTTGTGTCCAATTCTATTTAAATATAGCTAGAAAGAGTTAAGAAATTCCTGAGCTCTTTGCTTTTAACAGATTAAAACTTGCTTCAGTTGCTGAGACACTTTGTGAATTATTTTTAAACAGAGTAGGCAATTGGGATATTAGGATTTTTTAGGATTAACATACAAATTTTTGTTTAGGAGCTACTTTGAAGATCTTTTATTAATATTACCTCTGGCTATTTACTGAAACATACCTTGGAAGCGATCAGTATTTTATTAGTTGCATTTAAATTGCTTTCGTTTTTACTTTCAGCTGATCTGCACACACTCCTTGATGTGGCCAAGATAGCGGACAGTTTGGTGTTTGTGCTCGAGTCCAAAGAGGGTTGGGACAGTTATGGAGATTACTGCCTTTCCTGTCTCTTTGCACAAGGATTACCAAGTCATGGTAAGAGAAAAAGCAGGAGATGGAATCAAAGACATCATCAGAAATTAAACAGTTTTAATGTATATCTCCTGTAACTCTGAACACCTTCTGCTGTTCAGCTTTGGTGTTTCAGGGCATTGCTGACCTGGCAGTGAAGAAGCGGACAGAATCTCGACGTGCACTGTCCCGCTTAGCCGAGGCTCGTTTCCCAGATGCACATCTCTTCCCTATGGACACAGAGCAGGATGCAGTCCTGCTGCTTCGCCACCTGGGGGCACAGAAACAGAGGCGACTGGCCTTCCGCTCAAGGCGCTCATACATGCTAGTTCAAAATGCTTCTTACACCACAAACAGTAAGCAGGAAGGCACAGGAGGGCCACCTACAGGACTGGGCACTCTGCGGGTGTCGGGATATATCCGAGGCAGGCCTCTGCAGGTGAACAGACTGGTACACATTGCAGGCCATGGGGACTTTCAGCTCAGTCAGATCGATGCATCCACAGACCCTCTGCCCATTGTCACAGGTACACAACGACCTGTAAAACCAGCCAAGGGACAAGATGTGGAGATGATGGTAAATACTGCATCTTCAGCTGTAATGCTCATTATCAGCATCAGAAAAAATATGCATTGTGAAAATTTAGAGTAAAAGAATGAAACTGCTCAATTTGACCAGATACTCATAGAAGACTTATTTAATAAAAATAAATTTGTGGTGCAGGAGACTTCTACCTTCTCAAACAATGGCCCATAAAGCTCTGTATGATGCTTGTTTTGCTATTTTGTCAGTAAATATAGTCAGCCATGCTGACTGCATTTGTGTGTCTGATGTATGTTACACAGGACAGGGGTGCTGGAGATGTGAATGAAGCTGGAGAAGAGGTGCGTGTGTTAATGAAGGCTGATCCTTCTCAGAGAGAGAACCTGCAGACAGAAGCTGAGGTTGATCCTATGGATGGAGAACAGACTTGGCCTACTGAGTCTGAGCTTCAGGAGGCTGAAGGTATATTAATCCTTTACACAATCACTTAAAGTAAATTACTTGAGTAAAGCCTTCATAAAAGCAAACAACTTCATAAAGCTAGTTGGTCATTTATTTTCATAAAGTAGCATTCCTATAGGTTAGGGGTGTCCAATCTTATCCACAAAGGGCCGGTGTAGGTGCAGGTTTTCATTCCAATCAAGCAGGACTTGATTTCACCTGTTTAATCAACTGATCTTGGCTTTCAGTAGACTCAAGTCTGGCTTCTGCTTGGTTGGAATGAAAACCTGCACCCACACCGGCCCTTTGTGCCTTAGATTTGTGGACACACCTGCTTTAGATCATCTAATGTGGTATAGTTAGTGTGTTCAGTGTGATGCTCATTTTTCCATTTAGCAGTGATTTGTGCACTGTGATGCTTTTTGGTAGCTTCAGTCGTTAAATGTTCAGTTAAAGCCTTTTTACCAAAAGGGCAATCGTAAATAAAACCACCATGTTCATATAACCGAGGTAATGTTTAATTGATCTGGGAATATCTAGGTGTATTAAGCCACATAAACGAGGAGCATGGAGAAACCTTAAATTTGCTATTGATATTAGACGATGCAGTGTTTCTGAGAACTGATGAACTGCCGTGTTCCGCTACACCTAAAGTGCCTTTGGAGCACTTTAGCACAGTCCTAAGCCTGTTTAGATTCCACCTTTTGGGATCATCGTTAACATTAGGGTTAATTTCAACTAAGATTCTGTGTGATGTGAAGATTCTGTATTTTTCTGGATGTGTAGAAGCCAGGAAGAACCGAAAGGTCATGAAGGTGCCAAAGGGCACTTCAGACTATCAGGCCACATGGATCGTGGATGATGATGATGATGATGATGAAGAAGAGGAAGAGAACGAAGATGATGAAGAGGACGAGCTGGACAGCTGTGATGATGATGCTGATGAGATGATGGAAGAGGATGATGAAAATGAGTCTCAGGTATTTAGACAGACTCCTACATTAGAAACACAGGCTAGAACAAGCCTAACCCTTTTAATAATTGTTCTCCCAGGAATTTTTATTTTAATGTTTTCTGTAACATGGTTTTCTATAACCATGAATAAATAAATAAATTCTGTAACAAAATTATGTTTTCTGTAAACATAAATCTAAATGCCGTCTGAAGTAGGTTCTTAAATCATGCTTTGGAATCTTGGATCCAAAGCTTGTGAACAGAGCTATAAAAATTTTATGGGACTCTCACCGCCCAAAAAGTCATTAGTATATGTGAGTTTTGTTTGCATTACCATGGTGTTGCCTACGCTGGCAGCAAAGGAAGGCAGTGAGAACAAAGCAGGTCAAGCTACTTCATACTTACTGTGCAGGCTGACAATGCATAGCTCATGTGTATGTAAAGGCAGAAGGCATGGCTGATTGGCTAAGAGCTGGCAGGAGGGCAGGCACACCGCGGGCGGAACAGTGCATACGTGACTGGTTCTTTGTGCGCTGCATGGTGGAGAGGCATTGTTTGTTTTCTCAGTGTCTGCCTCTCAGTCTTAGTGCCAGGCTGCGCAGCGCAACAATAGTGTTTGGAGCGGCAGGCCTGTCCCGAGAGAAGCCTCCTGACTTCCTCCACTTTGGACAGGGCTTCCTGTTGGGGCTTGCGGAGCAGGCGGCCATTTATTTATACCAGCTAGGCTTGAAAGGAGCAGGGGGGAAGCTCCTCATGTATGCAGGCTTTATTTTCGTTAATCCCAATTAGCATGTGTTTGATGTCTGGTTGAGCACCAAAGAGGGCTTCACAATGCAAGATGTTAACAAGGAGGGAAGTGGTACCACAGATGATTCATGGAGATTATTTTTATTAGTGCACCTGCGATTGTTCTGCAGCATGACCCCTCCAGGGTGTGGATTCACCCCAGCAGTATGTCTTGCCCCTTTCCCATCTCAGTGACCACATGCTCGCTCATGACAAAGGCCTTGTATGTTTAGTGATGGATATCAAAGAAAAAAATACATTTCTGGACCAAGTTTAAACCTTGTATATAACCAAAAATATTTTCAAAGGAGAATTACAATTTGCAATGAAATGCAGTGAATATGCTGTGTGTGGAGTTCAATTCTACTCACAGACAAAATAAATATTACCTTATGTCTAATGTATTATGAAAAACAAGTGTTGCGATATGATATTTCTTTTAATCATCCATACCTACTTGCTTAATCTTCCTTCATTAAGGATGGTGATGCTTGTCATGATACTGGAAAGGATGATGGGGATGAGGAGGAAGAGGAAGAGGAGGAAATAAGCTCTACAGGCCGCGTTGGAGCCGAGCAGAAGTACGACGAAGCCATGGATGAGGCTGAGGAGGTAGATGGGCTGAAGCGCTATCGTGAAGCTCGCTCACATGAAATGTTCCCTGATGAAGTGGATACACCGTTAGATGTTCCTGCTAGAATAAGGTGAGGGACAAAAAGTTTCAACTGCTCAGTTTTAAACACAATGGGCCTGTGTTTTGTTGTGGGTAATCTTTTTAGGCCAAATCAAACTAATATGATTTGGTTTAATAAGACAGGTTAAAAAAATGTAGGTAATGCTAATTTGGTGGGTTTTTTATTGTACTGTATTTTTACAGTTAGCAACGCCAAAAAGCTCCAAAACACCTCATTGAGAGCAGAAAACAACAATAAGACAATTCAATCTTAAAAGAACGCATCCTAAGCTTGGTGTGCCCTAAACAAAGTACATCAAAAACCATAGGCACAGATTAACTTTATATATATAAATATATTATATTTGTGTGTACTTGAGACCCACAAATATGATCAGTCACAGCGTCAGATTAACGCTCCTTATATGTCCATTTACAGACACTCAGGAGCTCTCATGTCATACAGACGGTTTTCTTTTTTATCTGCATTTTCATGACCACGTTTCTTATGTAAATACTGTTGTGAACAATTAACAAATAAATTTGTTTGAATCCATTTTCGATACAACGGTGGCTCTTCCACATCCAGCTGCTACAGTCTCTGTGTAACATTGTACTTATAATAATCTTTCCCCCTTCACAGGGAGTCTGACAAACTTTGAAATTTGACACCTACACAGATCCTTTAGTAAAGAGCAAAGGTCAGACTCACAGCTTTGTTTGTTTGGGGATGTGTCTCAGATTTCAGAGGTACAGAGGTCTGAAGAGTTTCCGCTCCTCTCCATGGGACCCCATGGAGAACCTGCCTCTCAACTACTCGCGCATCTTCCAGTTTCAGAACTTTGAGCGCACACGTCGCCGTGTCCTGGCCGAGGCAGCCGCTGAGGATGAAGGAGCCATGGTGAGAGAGAGAGAGAGAGAGAGAGATTGATTTAAACATCTCAATGCACCACATTTTATTATATGTGTGATGATGTGACCATGCAGGTTGGCTGGTACGTGACGCTGCACATTGAGGATGTTCCTGTCTCAGTGATGGAAAGCTTTCAGGCAGGCAAACCCCTGGTGCTGGTCTCCCTGCTCCCACATGAGCAGAAGGTATAACAATAACATTAATTTATTTATCCCTAAACATCTTTTAAGCACGTCCAATTTGATCAACGAGGTCACTATTCAATTTGATTGCCTTTTTGAATAGATGGAGGAAAACACTGGTGACTGTACTGTTTTAAGCTAGATGCATTCTGCCCAGCTTGAGAGGGTTCCCCTTGGTCCCTTTCCCAAAAACAGGACGTTGAATATAATGTGTGTTTGCTTTGTTTTATACAAAATATTATTCAAATAATAAAAACCGCCCGTTTCTGTGGTCTGTTTATAGATGTCAGTGATGCATGTGCTGGTACGACGGCAGCCCGGTTTCACAGAACCCATTGCATCTAAAGAAGAGCTGGTGTTCCAGTGTGGCTTCAGACGCTTCCGAGCTTCTCCCATCTTTTCTCAGCACACCAGCGGTATGGTTCCTTGTAGCCTCAAATTCAGATTTTATTGGTCACAAGCACAACCATACACAGTACCATTACCATGCAGTAAAATTATTTTTTTCGACAGCCTCTGACATAAAAGTTAGGAAAAGAAAAATAAAGAGTCAAATAAAGTTAGCTTTTGAGCAGGTAACTAGTCTGATAGTTATGTGTGATGGCATTAAGTCTTGAGGCAAATTACACATTCACACATCCGAGTATATTAATAATGTGTAGATATGTTCCACCATTTTGTAGTTTCCTGGTCCCTGACCAAACATATTTCTAGTTCTCATTCTGTTTATAATGGATTATTTAAAATATATTATTTATAATGGTTTAAAGTTACATGTACAGAGGAGCTTACAACATTCCGAATTTGGATATATCCCTGTAACTTTTGTAACTGAGATCTGTATCTGCGATTTAACATTTTTTAGGGGACAAGCATAAGATGGAGCGTTTCCTCCGTGCTGATGCACCTATGGTTGTGTCTGTTTATGCTCCAATCACATTCCCGACTGCCGGAGTCTTGCTCTTCAAACAGAGAGCCAATGGTAAGTGACACACCTCCTGGTCATGTTTTACTTTTAAGCGTGTTTGTAATGAGCTGATTGTTCACTGATTCTTCCTGTTTCAGGAATGCAGGACCTGGTGGCCACGGGCAGCCTTCTGAGCTGTGACCCTCAGCGTGTGGTGCTGAAGAGGATTGTGTTGAGCGGACACCCCTTCAAGATTAACCGACGTTCTGCCGTTGTCCGCTACATGTTCTTCAACAGGGGTGAGGAGGAGTATCCCTGTTCATGTGAAATTATATAAGCAGCTCTGGGATAGTTCATAAGCCACAGGGGGCAGTTTTGTGTTAGCAAAAGGAAACTTTATCACTTTTGTGATTTTCCTTGCAGATGATATTCTATGGTTTAAGCCGGTGGAGTTGCGCACAAAGTGGGGCCGGAGAGGACACATCAAAGAGGCTTTGGGTGAGAAGAAATGAAAAGCACAGTTCTTTATTTTAGAGCTAAACATGACTTTCAGTCATACGTTGAGTCGGATGGAGTTAAATGTCGCGTGATGCTTGCTGTCAGAGATTGAACCTAATGTGCGTTTTTCTCTGTTCCTCTTTTTTTACACAGGTACACACGGTCACATGAAATGCGTGTTTGACAGTCAGCTGCGTTCACAGGACACGGTGCTGATGAACCTCTATAAAAGAGTGTATCCTCGCTGGACATATGACACTTATGTGCCTCATCCTGTGCCCTGGGTAAAGAAAGAGGAGCCAGAAGATCTTCATGATATTGACATGGAGTAAAGACAGAAGAAGAGATGATTATGGATTGGCAGAGGCAGTGTACATGACCTTCACACTATTGGCTTCTATCACAGTGTATACAGTTCTAATGGAATAAATCAATTAATGAAATGAAACAGAATTTAATGACACATTTATATTTAAGCATTTCTTGTTATGGCCACTAGATGGCATGGCTGCATTAAAATGAAGGTCCCTGACTGTCAGAGCTTTTGATGAGCTGACATTTGGGTACTTACATGAGGTCTTATAATATTCTGAAGTCACTGTACACCATTTTATATAATCAGCTACTTTACATTTTATATAATCGGCTACTATAATCAGATACTTTTATATACTGCAGCTATTTCATTCATGTTTATCCTGGTGTTTGTGGATCCAGAGTTTATCACTGAAACACTGGGCATGAGGCAGGAACAGACCATGCATGCGCATACACACACATGATGTAGCTGGATCCCAATGGAAACCCATGTGGATGTGAAGAAAATGAAAATAAGCTCAGGATCAAACCAGGGAGTTTGGAATCTGAGGCAGTGACATCTTCTGATGCAGGAGTCTGTTAATTTGCAGAGCATTTATTATTAGTATAACAAGGAAGACCCTATATCTTGAGCAGAATTTCTATTGAAATCTTAACTAATAATGTCTTGTAGATTTCAGAGTTGATAAAAGCACATTCATGTACATGTATTAAATGATGCTGTCATGAGTTCATCTTCAATTTGAACCAAAAATGACTCGACCCTCGCTTGACCACTGATGCCTAAATTCGTTAAGTGAGACTCTGGCGTACGTATACTCAAATCTCAGCAGGCTTTTAATGGACTTTCTGGTCGAAGAACATGGCTTTGGCCCAAAGCCACTGGCTGTGTTTCCACAATCCTCTTCTCCTCTGCCTCCTCCACCACTCCCACTCCCCAGTGGTCCCTCTGACCTGAAGCCCCATTTTCACCACCATTCACACTCACATACACAGAATGTGACCCTGCTTTTGTTTTCTCTCCAGATTCCTGACTGTTTTTCTGCACACACTTTCTCTCCCTTACTCTGTTCTTTTTCCCCCCATTTTTCTGAGAAACAATGATTTATGGTTTGTAATATTTATCATAAGACAGTGCTCTTGCATGCTTGCAGCTACATGATTCATCCCAGGGTTCTGCTGGGACCCCACCATTGATTCATGCCAATATGTCTGGGAAAAGAAAAGGTGAATGCTTGGGCTTGGAAAGGACAGAATGATCCAGGATATGAGGGAGCAAAAGTTCAGTATGTGATTTTTTTCTTTTGCACACTGTGAATTTGATTACAGTGGAAAAAGTCAAAATAATGATAAAACAATTGCACAAGGGTAATACTTCTTTATTGCCTGGGGGTGCACTTAAAGCTCTGGACAGTTAAGTCGAGGCACTCAATTTATTTTCTTTGTTCATTTTTTTAGCCCATAGTGTAGACTGGGTATTCAGTGAGGACGTGTTAAACACATCTTTTTTAAAGCTAATGGGTGTGGTGCGCCTGGCCAAATGCTTATGATCTAGAGAGGAAATCTAATCCTCCCACACTGGAGATTGTCCTTAACTTTAAGCAACACATGAATGGAATGTGGATGGGGAGCTTTCCTCTAGAGCCGCACAGATCACCCGAAAACATCCCTGCCCTTTGCAGAAGGAAATGTTCGGCTTATTGAGCAATGAGTGAAGGTAAAGCATGTCTCGCAACAAAAAGCCAAACTGGAAAGATATAATTTGGGTATTTCATGCAGAGACTGATGGTACTGGGCCATGACTGGGCCATGGGAATATCAGAAAGGGTTAATGCTGGTGGCTTGGACCTGGATCATCCTGCGGCTCCTAATTCACAGCCACCACACTCAGCTGGCTTCCAGTTTAGGATATAATGGGTGAGAAATTTTTCCGTTGGAACAAGATAAAGAGCGTGGGGTTCCAAGGAACATGGAATACGGGAACAACCAGTGCTTGCTTGGGCAGAATTGAAAAAAAAAAAAATACAAGATGGCAGGAGAACAGTACATGGTCTGCTCAGATGGCAAAGCAGAAATAAACCAGCAGTAGAAGTGGAGGAGGTAGGGGGTGGGCGAGGAGATGAAGTGAGTGGCTGGCGTTTATGGATAGCAGATGTGCCGCTGTGGAGTTCTGGCCAGGGCCAATCGCGCCTGAGTCCCGCACAGGCTGGGTGGCACCGGGGTGAGAGTGAGGTCAGCACACCGCAGCCCTACAGCTCATAAAACATTAAAAGAGAGCGAGTACATCAAAACTGCACAGCGTACTGAAATCCACATGGTATAACACCTCTATATACTGTATCTAATGCAAATTTGAGTGTACTGACATTTATATCCTGAAAGAGGACACAAAACTCCTTGAGGGTTTCCTCTGACCTTATAAGTTATTTCCTAAAAACTTTAAAGGATTAGAATATACTCTATAAATAACTGATGAAGAATGTTCCGTCTACTATCATCAACTCATCACATATCATTTCAATGTAAGAGTAGCCTATGATTCTTAAAAACTTTCCTGGCATTCCTGCTGTCCCCTGAACTTTTTTGAGCTATCTTTAATTCCTGCCAAAAAAACTCGAACATCCTGCCATTTCCCTTAAATTCACCCTCATTCGCTGTGCAATCGACCCCGCTATACATCACAGCCTTGCATTCTTTTTCCCCTTTTTTGTCCCCCTGGTCCTGACTCCCTGGTTCTTGGTTCCTGGGGCCTGGCCAAGGCGTGTGTCCCTGGAGGAGCCAGAGAGGAGATGGAGAGAGAAAAGGGGCAGAGCAGGGGCCGAGAGACAGACTCCAAAACCACAGCTGCAGCAGCCCTGCCTCGCCTTGCCTTCCCTTCCTCTCCTCTCCCTTCACTTCACTAAGCAGGGAACTGGCCTGGCATACTCCCCAGCTCTGCCATTAATCAGAGGAGAGGAGAGGGGTAGTGTGTGTGTGTGTGTGTGTGTGTGTGTGTGTGTGTGTGTGTGTGTGTGTGTGTGTGTGTGTGTGTGTGTGTGTGTGTGTGTGTGTGTGTGTGTGTGTGTGTGTGTACGTGCTGATAGAGAGCTGGCAGGAAGGGGGATAGTGGTGGTGGTGGTATGGAGACCAGGACCTCCCAACAAAGCTGAAGAGTTCACCCAGCGAGCGAACACAGGAGGGGAGGGAGATTGTCAGACAAAAAGGCCTGGTGTGCAGATTGCGACTCGTCAGTGAGAGAGACTAAGAGGATGAGAGAGATAGAGATAAACAGAGCAGAGCAGTTGGATGGAGCTGAGATGGAGCAAGACAGAGTGGGGAGTGAGGGAGAAAGAGAGGGCAGCGGAAACAGACGTGAAGTCCACTGAGGAGTAGGAGGAGAAATCCTAGATTCTGTCTATCATAGCGTATAAACATGGAAAATCTCATGGTTCAATACAAACAGATGTAGAATGTGCACTTTTGTCTCATTAAGGCAACTCAGTGCAAACGGTTTTTCACATTGCGGGTCTTTAACATACATCCCAGATGTCAAGTCTGCTTCTCTTCCAGGTCTCCATGCATTACTATACTGCACGCCTTGCACTCATCAAGAGCTCAAGAAGGATCAAATCTATCCCTATAGGCTACCATGATATACATGTAGGCTTTCATCAGTAGTTATGGCTAATGACTTTCATCAGTAGCATTCAGAATCTCAAAAATGCGTGTTTCTCTGTGATGTTATGTTTACATCTTTCCAGGATATGACAAAAAAAATCCAAAAATGTGCCAAACTCAACCTCACCGTCAAGAGAGCAAGAGTGCCAACAGGATATGGCGTTAAAGTGAGAATACATGTGTATGATGAGTGAGTGCAAACATTCCCCATTCCTGTAGAGGGACGGCCCCAGAATGCAAAGCGGTTCTCTCTGAGTCCACAAGCACCCCTGCTACTTTTCCCGCGTTACTCTGATTATACAGGTGGGAGTGAAATCTAGAAAAGTGAAAACACTTCCAACCTGCTCCCCTCGCCCCCCGACAGGCCTCCTAGCATGCCTTTCTGCTGACATCACTGCACAGAGACCTGGTGGTGCAATCGTTCTCTTTCCCTTGCTCTCATTTGGTCTGTCTTTCTCTCACTTTACTTCCTGGCCTCATGATGTCACACACCATATGGTTTTCAGCGAGAATTAAGCCAGAAAAGAGATTTACATGGTGGAGAGGAGAGAAAAGGAGGAGGTTCAACAAGGGTTGTGTGTAGGACACAGAAAACAAAGACCACTCTTCCCTTTTTGTGGTGTGTGTGTGTTAGGGAGAGCGTATGGCTGGTCTGTGTAGGGCTAATGAGCAGAGAGAAGGCAGCAGATATTGCTCAGTGTATAGCCATGTGCCCTGCAGATTATCATCTGGCGGGCCCGCTGTACACACACACACAGAACCCATAACCACCAGCTCCACTGCTGCAGCACCTGGCACTGGGAAAGAACAGAATCAGCCAAAAACATAGGACACACACAGGAGGCATGGGGCCATGGTACACGACACACTCTTAAACACTCTGAAACAAAAAAAGGCCACGTTTCAAAGTGACATCTGGTAACAATAGACACATGCCTGTGAAGGTATTTTGAACGAATCGCACCACTGGGCCATTGAGTTCCACAGAGAAGCAGTTGGCCAGCAAGTGGTGCACATGCCTTTTCGCCAATCCCAACGTGCCCAATTAAAGCCCACACTCATATCATCACTATCAATCACTCAAGTCCTTCAATTTAGCTTTCATCTCCACTAAGCAACACACACTTCTAGCTCAGGATGGAGCCGCGTGTCGGCCAGGGTTCTCTCGCAAAAGAAGAAGAGGATGCAAATCATTCCCCTGGTGCATGCCCGTGCACTAAAGCTGTCTCAGCACATCTCATTAGTGTGAATTAGGACAGGGTGCGTGTAAATGTCAGTCCTACTACACAATTCTTTGTGTGATACTGATTCAAACGGAGTGAGTCTGGCAGCAGTGGGTCAATGTTCGTGCATGTGAGCCGACCACAAATAGAGAGAGTGCTCATCATTCTGCCACAGAGGGGATGCTCTGGTTAAATTTTACCCTCTTCACCTCGGTTCCCAAACTCCTCTGCATTGACATCAGTCCATCTGCCAGGCCCTTATGGAGTAAGAGTAACTTAATTAGAATGTAAGTCATTCCCTGTGTGCATTGAAATGAAATGCTGTGGACCCTGTGGAGCCCAAGGAAAACTTAGAATCAGTTGTTCTTGTTAATGTCTTTGGTGGTTTACCTGCACCAGACATTATGGTAAATAATGCTCTAAATCCTCTCACTTCCTTCCCCCTTTTAACATAACCTCGTATGTTCCATTACATTTCCAAACCATAAAATATATTATTATGTGGTCTCTTAATTTGTTCTATCATCTTCAGTAACTTTCATCCTGATCAAGGATCTGGAATAATGAGAATAAATAAAGGTTGTGAGGCAGGAGTACACGCTGTATACCATACACACATTCACACATTCAATCACATCTAGGGCATTTTAGCATAGAAAGATAGGAAATAATTTCAGAGAAGCCAGAGGAAACACACACACACACACACACACACACACACACACACACACACACACACACACACACACACACACACACACACACACACACACACACACACAGAACATGCACAACATCTCCACTCAGATAGAAACCTGAGCTCAGGATCAAACTCTCAAGCTACAAGGAGCTGTGTGGCTATGGAGTCAACTTTAACAGTAGTGAAGATTTAACCAAAGCAAGAAAACAAGGAATTGAGAAAAATTTTTTTTTGCAAAAACTTTCCGGCTATTTTTTATACCACTTGGAATTTCTGTGTTTTGGAAGTTTCCTTTCAAGTTTCATCTTTTTCTCAACTCTTTTTTTCAAATGCATGAATATTTTTTCAACTTGCTGAAGCAATGTCTTTCTTATAGTCAAAAGTGGTTCTGTGTCTGTGTACCTGGGCTTTTCCAACACCTTGTCCGAAGGAAGCTGCTCTGTGTATTCTGTGTTAATTCAAATTAAATCACTGCTTACAGCATCGATCTGGAGGTGTATAGTGCTGACAGTTCAATTAGAGTTCATCGTTCAACACTGGGCTTAACCGAGATTTCTTTAAATAGTGTTTTGACAAGTTGGATTTAAAGTCTGGCAGTGTCTTTGATAAAGAGGACATGATAAAGAACAGTGTATCTGAGCATTTGTGTACATTTTGCTGCTATATTATGTTACTGTGTATTCTTGTTCTATGACCTGTACTGAACTTGTATCCCATCCTTGATGTATTCCCACCTCGTGTCCAGCGATCCAAGGATAGTGTCTGGATTTAACCTTTACCCTGATCAGAATAAAACAGTTACTAAAGATGAACGAGTAGATGTTTTCATTCAAGTTTCTTCCATCATTGTGGTTAATCAATAAAGACTGCAGACAAATAAGTTATTTCTCCTTTCTTCTAATTAAATTTTAATATTATCTATCACCACCTTTGTTTCTTCGAAAAAGAAAACATGCTTTTATTGATTTGATTAATTGCTGCATGGTAACATCTCCATGATTTATTTAGGCAGTTGCATTTGTTTCAGTAATCTAAGTTGAGAAGCTCAAGCAGTAAAACATCAAACAGCACCTTACAGCTTTCTCCTAACCTATTGTGTGCTATCTTTAACCACTGCTTCTGCCACTGATACTTATGGCTTATGAATTATATTTCACACTTTGGCGTTAAAAGTGAACTGAAAACCAGCCAGGTGCTGGGGGGCTCACATCTGTCCTTTGTCTAGCTTTGCCTATCTGTATCACTGAGGTTATCAACAGTTCATCAAGGGAAACTGGAAGTGAGAGACAATACCTCCTCTTCTTTTAAGCTGGACGCCTGTGACTTTGACCACTCTAGTGAAAGAACAGCATCTTGATCTTGGGTAATTTGAAGGGAAAAGCCCTGGAACAGACATCAGTCATCTGCTGAAGTGATTCAGAGGACAGAAGCAGGCTGTGACAAACAGACTACTGTCAGGTGAGTGTCTCTCTCTCAGTCATCACTACTAACTCTGAAATCGTTGCCCTATCCTGTCTGCTTCAAAACTGAATACAAATATATGACAACTGTTTTGTACAGCCAGTCTGAAGTGTCCAAAGTCATTTATATAATTGATAACAATACTAGAATAGATCAGTGACATGTCACTGGCCATGCTGATTATTCAGGGAGTAAGAGAACTCAAGTCTGCACAGTTACAATCCAAACAGCTGATTTAAATTACAAGTTTAATCCATTAAAAATGTCAGTGTCACAGAAATTAGATTCAACCATGAAAAAACTGGACATTTTGTACCATTTTCCTGGTGTTTTTAGTGTTTGGGTAAGCTTATTACAAATCATTAAATAATTAAGCATTACATAATAACTTCTTTAATGACATCATGTTATCAGAGTTATCTAGGGTCTGAGATGTAGGTGAAGTATTGCCAGAAGTCTGCCATTTTTGAAAAGGACGTTCCTGTGGTAGGGGTCACGATCAGCCACTACTGATGTTGTTACAGTTCTTATAAACCTAATTACCTAATCCCTTGAATTGGGCTTAATCCAAACCCCAATAAGTTCAAGTACACTCAAGTACACAAAAAGTTTTTCAATGGATCATTAAGGGTTCATTGGATAGTTAGGTTCTACCTGGAATCCTTTCTGAAAGGGAAACACTTTTAGGTTCCTCCATAAAACATTTTAGTGTTTCCTTAGAGGAAGAAGACCCTGAAAGTTTGTAAGAGTCTATAAGTCACTTATCTTGAATCTGATTGTGATTTAAATGAGAAAAAAAATCTATACACACCTGTGGAAATTTCAGCAATAGAACGCTCTCAAGACTAAAATAAATAAATAAATATGATAGTACATATGTTAGATTGTCTTCAATAAATAAATAAATAATAAATATAATAATAATAAATATAATAATAATAATAATAATAATAATAATAATAATAATAATAATAATAATAAGAAGAAGAAGAAGAAGAAGAAGAAGAAGAATAAAAGGAAAGGGTACCTTTTATAAACTGCCACTTTAAAATCTTTTAAAAGAAAGTTGTAGCCAGCAAACTAAAACTGGTCAAAAAGGATAAAAATGAACAACAACAACAACAACAACAACAACAACAACAACAACAACAACAAAAAGAAAAAGTTGTCCTAGGTTTTGGATCATAGAGAATAAGCATAGACTTAGTAAACCTCTAAGTTTATAATACATTTATAATACATTTATAACGTTCATATAATGAAGTTACTGTGAACGTATTTACTTTAAATATACAAGGTAGTTTTGCTAGTATTTACCCATAAATGATGTTTATATTATGCCTGGTTTAAAAATTCGCCCACAGCTTATTAATTTTATTTATTTATTTATTTATTTTTATATCTAATTATATAAGAGAGTGAGATGGAAAAGATACTGTAAATAATCTGTCACTATTCTAAAAAAAATTGCATTGATAGACGGTGTAAGGAGGTCTGACTGTAGGTACAGAGCAGCAGATGGAATATAAAAAGTAGCTTTACTCCTACAAAGTGCATCTATATCACATGTGCAGCGGATTAAAGGATCAGACGTACATATTACATATCTACATTTCGCGATCGTTGTTAAAGTACAGAGTATACTGGCCGCTGGAGATGTCCGGTACAGACCGTGCTCAAAGCGCATGCGTCAGCCGGTAGGTGTCGCTGCGCGCGCGGTCAGCGGGTCGCTCCAGTCAGCACCGAGCAGCTCCAACCGGAACGTCCGACACAAACCGCGGCACGTGCAGAGTCAGGAGAGAGCGACACACAGAGAGAGGGAGAAGAAGAAGAAGAAGAAGAAGAATCAGCGAAGAAGAACTAGACTCCACCATTACTCAAGGTAGCGATCAGGAGATGACTTTTTGGATATGTGTGGATGAGGAAATCCTGCAGAGAGAGAACTCAGCCGAGCGGTCCATCAGACATGACTCCGAGGTGGGTTACAAAATAAATAAATAAATAAAAAGGACGGAGAGAGTGTGATCTGGGGTGTGACCGTGGCTGCGTGCTAATTCGCCTATTAAATAGTATGTCAAAGTAGTTTGCTTGTATTGGAAATACGGTTCAGTGCGGTGGTGAGCGGTTTGGAACGGAGCCCAAGTGTACCTTACCTGCGGCAGCCATGTTTAGGTGAGCTGACTGAGACCGGTGCGCCGTTACCATGGAGACATAGAACACGCTGCGTCTGAACACTGATGAGACATTACTGCGACTTATTATTATTATTATTATTATTATTATTATTATTATTATTATTATTATTATTATTAAAATAGTAATATTAATAACAAAAACAACAACAACAACAACAACAATAATAATAATAATAATAATAATTATTATTAGTAGTAGTATGCGTTTACAGCATTTGAAACATACAATAACTTATAGTATAAAAAATATTTAGAAACTACAAATTAGCATCAATATCTAATAATCTGCTCTATATAATTTAGCTGCGTCCTATGTCAATATCTAAAAAAAGGCCACATAAAGTAACCTATTGTAAAGACAGTTTCCTGTGTGAAGTTGTAGATGTTAAATTCAGAAGTATGAGGTTCACACCTTTGCTAACACGGGTGCAGGCCAAAGGTAGTAGCCTACTGCGGAAAAACAAAAACATTTTTTTTTTGTCCGAGGAAAGTTTGCTAAAGGTTTGCTGCACATACCAGGCTGATTCTTCATTGAATTTAACTCGTGTGTGTGATTAATTGGCTCTTTTCACACTACATTTAATAAAAATAATTAATTAAGTTAGGCAAGTAGATATATAACAGATAATTTAACAAAATAAAGATGCTTGCATGTTTCATAGGCTAGTTTCTAACCTGTATATGTTGACTTTAAATTTATGCACTCATAAAGAGAAAGAGTAGTCACCAGGTCCATTTGAACAATGTTGAACAATATCCATTCATCAGATTAGAAACCCCCTGAGTTTGGAGGATTTGGCCTAGAATGATTTACAACGATATAACAATAATCAAACGACTGCTTAAATCGATTTACTTCGCTTTAATTCACTTCACTTCAGTTCACGTAAACAAAAAAGGCAGAATAGTTAAATTATTCTTGTAAACAATCCAAATGCATCCAGGTTGTCTATTTGTAATTGAATACATATCGGCTATGATTTTAAATAAATAAAAAAAAATTCATTGCAGGCTTATCATAGGACTCTTAGGTAAATTTGATTTCCCATTGCACAAGTGTTTCCCATATTGGAAGATATTTGCCTTGTAATCAGACTGCACCACACATATCTGTTAATCCTGACTTGTTCAAGTGAGAATTGATCTGAAACTGACATCAGACAGCATAAAACTCGCTATTAAAATACAGAAAAAGGCAAAGCATCACTAGCCCGAGTGTACATGATGAAGAAGATGGTTGGTTGTTTTATGGGTTTTCACTTAACTTTCTCTATAGAACCGGGCGGGTGTGTGATATACAGTAAAAACGCCTGTCTCTTTAAGGCGAGCTAACGGAGTGTTGTCAGGTTCAAGTTGGGGTCACAGTTAGTTCCTGCCCTTGCTTTTACCTTTTCAGTTTTATTGTAGACTGACATCACACACAGAGCTACAGCACACTGCATCATCGGCTCCATTCGCCTTCTTAAACACACACACACACACACACACACACACACAAAATAAGGGAAATTACTACAGTAAAAAAAATAATAAAAAAATAAAAAGCCATGCTGTAGCGAGGGCACATATTTTATAGGGGGAGGGAAAGAGGTGGAGAGTGAGCAAGCAGTCTTGAAAACAGAGAGAGAGAGAGAGAGAAAAGAGAGAGAGAGAGAGAGAGAGAGAGAGAGAGAGAGAAAGATAGAGAGAGAGAGAGAGAGAGAGATAGAGGGGAGGGCGAACAACATTCATAGCAATTAATAATCTTACAAAAAAAAGAGTTGGCAGTCGTGTGCGGAAAACTGGCATGGTTTTTGGAGGCTGGCAGTTCAGAGTTGAGACGTCAGAAATGCGTGCATTAGAGCGCTGAGATGATCATTACCGGAGACTCAGAGCGGATGGCAGAAGATCTCGGGTATCCAGGTAACTCCTTATGTTTTTATATATATTATATGAATATATATTTTTCTTCACATGCATTGGTCTACTTATTAACCGCTTATAAATGTATTTTACGGAGGATTTCTATTATTATTATTATTATTATTATTATTATTATTATTATTATTATTATTATTAAACCCGCTGCTTCGATACACTGACGCATAACTCACATTAATTCTAGTTTTTCGTTTTATGTATGCTAGGACATAAAATTAGTCACTGTGTATCTGCATTAGTGGCATAAATTAAACATGAGAAACTAAAGCTTTTGAAAGTTTACTTGTAGTGGCTTTTCCAGGCGTAACAAAATAATTCCTTAAGATCTAATGGAATGGAATGCACTAATTTACTGTGTTACAATCTTTCGGAATTCATACATATATATTTTAGCACAACTGGCAAGATGAGTTGGAGTAAGAGTGCATGGTGTTTTGCATGTAATGATATTATAAGATTCAGGCATGGGTGCTGATGTGACAGCTGTTTGTTTTCACCAGAACCAAAGCACGTGAAGAATTATTTTTAGTTATTTTATAACCGCGGTCAGTGTATGAAATAAGAACATGATGAGCCTGAGTAAGATGATGAATAAGATGATGGATAAGAATATCACTGAAAAGCGTGTCACTTTAACTTAGCGCCTGGAAGTGTTGTGAACTGAAGTTAGGGGCATCATGAAATATTTTAAAAATGGACAAGTAACTCAGAGAGCATATTCATCAAATAATTGATTTGTTGTCTTTTAGCGTTTATATCCCTGCATAAGAGACACGATGGATTTAAACTGTTATACTTCAACAAGTAGATGACAAAAATGGAGCTCAAACGTGTTCACAGTGGCGCAAAATGACAAGCTGTCTTAAGGAGCTGAGGAGAAAGAGCAGAGAAATATTTTCAAAGCGGATAACAGAGTGTGTTTTTCTAGTCAGGCTGTTAGATTGAAGTGCCTTTCTTTGCCTGAAGGAAAACGTTTAAAATGGGAAAGAAGAGCTGGTGTGTGTTAAAAGCGGCTGTGGCAGTGTTAAGGAGATTTGTGAATGAACTTGGAGTCCGGGAGAGCGAGACACACACACACACACACACACACACACACACACACACATACAGAGAGAGAGAGAGAGCGAGAGAGAGAGAGAGAGAGAGAGAGAGAGAGAGAGAGAGAGAGAGAGAGAGAGAGTTCTGCAATAGCTGAAATGTGCGAAGGACATTAGCGCAAAAACAGAACTGTGTAAAATATAGTTATAGCAACGACTGAAAGTTTAGTCATTAAATCACTTCATAGTGCTCGTTAACAACAGACACCAGAAGCAGAAGTCCTGATTCACTATCTGTGCTGATCTAAGTACGACCTTTATTTGTTTCTAAGTGTGTTAGATCCCATTTCCACTGTTCATCCTAAATGTTTATTTAGATGAAATAATAACTGATATATTAAAGCTTTATTAGTAGCTATATTAAACGAATAATTTGTTAACATTTCTTATCTTGGTACTTGTATACGTATTATTATTATTATTATTTTTTTTAAACGCTTGTTAAATTAGGATCTTCTTTTCGCTATGATTAATTTAAGCTCGAAAAGAAACGCAAATATTTTACAGCATATATTCTATAATGATGCTTTTCTATTTCTATCATTTGATCATTTAAGTCATTTGATCGGCTTTGACAGCTTGTAGGTTTTCGAGGCTGAACTATAAAATTACTACCTAACGTAACTTCTATTAAACAATTATTTCTAAGTATTCAATATCTTCAGATTATGGATATGACTTGTTGAACATATGCACTAAACCGAGGACAAAATATATCTCAGCAGGAGGATTTGTGGTTAAGAGCTGATTGATGGAGGAAAGAGAGAGAGAGAGAGAGAGAGAGAGAGAGAGAGAGAGAGAGAGCGAGAGAGAGAGAGAGAGAGAGAGAGCGAGAGAGAGAGAGAGAGAAATAGTGGTGTAAGTCAGGGGGGTGTAGGTGCAGGCAGACTTTAATTCCCTCAATTTTAGAATTTTAGACCACTGCCTCAACCCAAAACCAGCCAAGTGACAACACAGACAAAACACAGGGCCTAATGAATACCAAACCGTCCAAAATAGGACCCACGGGCCGTCCTAAAGCAAGAGCATGGATCATACCAAATATAGCAAATTAGTCCATCACACCCAGACTATATATTGGAAATAAGTCTATTGCGTTACTTTTATACATCCTGATGGCATTCTATACGTCTTTCTATACAGCTTTAATCTTATTAAGTCCTTTCTTACATCCAACGTTCGTGTTTGCACCTGTTTACTGTTTATAGGTAAAGTGTTTTACTTAACGGGATTCAGTAAAGCAAATATTGCTGATCTGGAAAGTGATTATTAGGATTAAGATAAAGACCATGTAGGCTATTTTGATTATTATTAGGAGTTGTAAAGTAATTGTAAGGTATTGTTATGTAAGGTATTTGACAGTGAGTTATTGGTGGTTTATTTTAGGCTGTAGAAGAGACACATTCGTCTAATCAGGGTTTGTAGGAGCGCAGGGGACGTGCAGGAGGATATAAGTGTTTACGCGTGGAGTTCAAACAAAGCTTTTTAAACATGATTTACTTGTGCTACCACTTCCCTTTTTAACTCGACGCTATGAGCGCCTGACAGAATAGAGGGGATGTTTAATACCTTAATCGACAAAAAAATTGACAAGCTGGTATTCTTTTTATTCTAATTCTATTGGTCATATTTGGGAAAAGGCAACGTTATCGTAGCCCCCTTTCTCTCTCTCTCTCTCTCTCTCTCTCTCTCTCTCTCTCTCTCTCTCTCTCTCTCTCTCTCTCTCTCTCTACACACACACACACACACACACACACACACACACACACACACACAGACAGGGAAAAGGCATAATAATATGTCATGGATTTTGGGGTTTTGGGGTTCTCCCCCCAGCACTATCGTCCTTAAGTTCTGAAAAGGGAAAGCTATTACTCTTTCTCCCTCCGCTTAATTTTACACGTGCAAATGACGAAAAATAATGAAAATTTCCGAGACAAACCCCAAGCTGTGACTTTTTTTTTTTTTTTTTTCTCACGAAGAGGGATCTAGGAAGAAATGTACAGAGAGCACAATATCATCTCAGTGTTAGGTCACTAGTGTCCGTGACCATCGCAATACATGAATCTGTATTACACTTTTGGTATAAATAAAGGCGAAATATCATAAAGGTGTAAAGTTATAGGCATTTCCTTAGACGTATATATTTGTAGCGGATTATGAGATAAATTCTGGCAAATTATTATTAATTATTCCTATTAAGAAATGCTTTAAACCAAACCAAGCTTTAAACCGTGGAGCAAAAGGAGCACATGCGCTCTGCGCTACAGGTGTACTATTGACCTAACGACTTCTGATTGGTATTTTCCTGTCTAGTTTTTTTTCGCGACGAGGCTTGCTTAATCTTGCTTGTTATTTCCGCTTAAATTGCAGATTAGTTTTGTTTTAATGTTTGCAAGATGTTTGTGTTGTACCAGACTATTTACTTACAGTCCACTCACAGAGTTGCCATTTTACAGTCAGAGGACGGATAAGTGTGAGTTTTAGGAGCTTTGGCACTGCGTTTCTGCGAAGGCGCACTTTATCAGCTGCGCACTCGGGAAAGCGCTTCGTGCGCCTCTGTGTCCGGAGTGCAACTCCGTCTGTAGGGAAGTGTGAGGGAAAAATCCGTACGTCTGATTTCTGGTAAATTTTCACTCGAGTCATTTTGACACGCTAACATGGATCACCCTGATTTTTAGAGTGAAAAACAAAACAAACAAAAAAACCCAACTGAAACCGACCAAAACCAAAATAACAACAGAATTGGTTTTCATTGACTCATATAAAACCATACTAATGTCCCGGGGTCGTGCATGCTCCATAACATACTGCTTAAGTTTTATTTTCGTCTACACATTAATGAAAAGTTTACAGTATCATATAACTGAAAGGTAATCATTAAAATTAAATTGAAGCGCATAAATACAGACTTCCTTATTCCTCTATAAAGCAGCGAACGTGCAAAGATATAAACAAAGAGAGGATGAACTAATGCCGGGATGACTATGGCTGACCTTATTTATTTAGCTGCTGGTTTCCCATCACTGAAGTCAAGCCCTAGGGAACCCCAGAAATCTGTTTTATCTTGTATATAAACTACATGTACGCTGTAGCAGTGTTTAAGCAACACATCCTGGTGAATGCGTACAAGTTATATAATAGGGATTTGTACATCTAATATAGAGGAGAGATGTTATTTTTGTTAAACATCCTTGGTAATAAAAATCATTTTACATACAGTGCTAATGAAGGTTAGTTTGCACCCCAGCCCTGTATTTCTGATAAGATTTACAGTAAGTGTGTCTGTAGTTCCTTATTTGACCGAGCTAAAAGGGAGCTGACTGTACTATCTTTTATTGGACACATTTTTGTCCCACTGGTTTATGCCTGCTGTTCGTCACACTTGCAAAACTTGCAGTAAGACTTTGTTTAAAACTTCACACACCACTTCTGGAATGCTTTATCAGGAAGACAGCAACATGAAAACACATTTCTACTGCCATTTTCCACCTATATATATACTTTTGCCTTTTCACTGTGGGTTTTAAACATGCACTTATATGCTCACCATTGTGTCCCTTGTCGTTTAGTAGGATCTCAATTTTTAAATATTAATTTGGACTTTTTATGGACCGTGGATCGGAAATATTTTGACATTAGTTTTCTGCAAAGACAGCATGAAGGTGAACCGCAGGGACCACATTTGGGCTGTAAATGCAGTGTATCTTTTTTTATTATACCTTTCTTCTCTGCCAACCAATAATATATATATATATATATATATATATATATATATATATATATATATATATATATATATACTTTTCTCAGGTACTCCTCTCAAGTAATAGGCCTTCAGTTGTCTTTTCAGTCAATACTTATTAAACAAGACAATTTGGCATAAGAATGACATCCTGAACTGAAGTGTCAGTTTACTATGCTGCTTTGGGCTTCAGCTGTACTTTTCAGCAGCATTTTTAAAACCCAACAGAGTACTAGGGTTCATATAGAGGTTATTGGATAAGGTCTTAACTTCTTTTCTTCCTGTTTCAGGTGGTGGACTGAAGACAATGCTGGATGCCATGGAAGTCCCAACTCATGCTAGGCACCTCCTCTTGCAACTGAACACACAACGCACCAAAGGCTTCTTGTGTGATGTCATCATAGTGGTGCAAAATGCTCTATTTCGTGCTCATAAGAACATTCTGGCTGCCAGCAGCCTCTACCTTAAATCCCTTGTTGTCCATGACAACCTCATCAACCTGGACCACGAGATGGTGAGTCCAGGTGTTTTCAGAGTCATCCTTGACTACATATACACAGGACGCTTAAGTGAAGGTGACCCCACCTCTCCCACAGAGCCCAACATAGGTGCAGTATTGGCAGCTGCTAGCTATTTGCAGCTGCTGGACTTGGTAGCCCTGTGCAAAAAGAAGCTAAAAAGAAATGGGAAATACCACTTACGACCCCCGTCTGGGTTTCTGCCTTACACTAAAATGAGCCCCAGTGGAATGCTGGGGGGTAGGCTGCGAGTGTCCACTCCAGTAATACAGCCCTGCTTCCCCGGTGGGGTGATGAACACACCACGAGGCCCATCATTGGAGGATCTACCACCCCATTCCCTGGCCCCCCATGTAGGAGAGCTTTATGCTCCAGTCCCTACACAGGGTCAACAGAATTACCCTCATTCTCAAGCAACCCTGCCTCCACAACCAGGTCTACGTTTGCCTTCTGCAGACAGAAACTGCTCACCAATATATGGCCTAGACCTGTCCAAGAAGAGCCCCAGCTCCCAGCAGCATGCTACCCATCCTCATCTGAGTCACCCTAACGAGGAGCCAGAGGGGGAACTGAGTCACCGCACAAGCCCCCTTCTTAGTCCAACCGATGGCTCAGGGAAAATGGAGGCTGTGCACCACACTGGCTCTCTCACTCCACGTTCTTTTCCCCTCCTCAACCAACTGCCCCAACTCCCTCGTTTTCAGCGTTCAGGTTCCCAGGGACAGGAGGCCTACCCCTGCCCTCCGAGCCCTGAGCCCTCAGAAGAACCAGGCGAACGCAGCAGGGATGGTTCCAACATTTACCGCTGGGTAAAGAATGAGCCCATGACCTACAGTGTGGAAGATGAAGATGAGGATGATGATGAGGATGATAGTGGGGGCATAGGTGAGCAGGATAAAGACACACACCACCAACATTTGAATCACCACAAAAACAGTGAGGAGAAGTTGAACCTTAGTGAGGGAGGCTATGACAGGCCAGTAACCTGTGATGGAGAGGATGAGAATGGGACAGGCAGTGAGGAAACAGGCAGCAGTGAAGGCAGGCCATCTCCCCCTGGTCCTCGTGGGAGATATCATATGCCTTATGAGCCAGAGAGCTTTGGAGATAACCTCTATGTGTGCATCCCATGTGGCAAAGGGTTCCCTAGCTCTGAACAGCTCAATGCCCATGTGGAAACCCATGCAGAAGAGGATCTCAACCATGTGGGAGAGCTAGAAAACCCAAACAGCAATGGCACTGACAAACCTGTCAGCACCAATGGACCCACAAGCCTGAACAGCACTGGCAGCCTCCACAGCACCTACACAGACAGCAAATTAGGGCAGAACCTACATCCAGTGGGCATTGGGGAAATGATTCGGCCATATCGCTGTGCCTCCTGTGACAAAACTTACAAAGATCCGGCCACCCTAAGACAGCACGAGAAGACCCACTGGCTGACCCGCCCTTACCCCTGCAGCATCTGTGGCAAAAAATTCACCCAACGTGGCACCATGACCCGCCACATGCGTAGCCACCTGGGCTTAAAGCCTTTTGCCTGTGATGCTTGTGGCATGCGCTTCACTAGGCAGTATAGGCTCACTGAGCATATGCGCATTCACTCTGGTGAAAAGCCATACGAGTGCCAGGTTTGTGGTGGCAAATTTGCCCAGCAGCGTAACCTCATTAGTCACATGAAGATGCACAGCAGTGGTGGGAATGGTGGGGGATTCATATCTGATGGCAAGCTGAAGATGGACTTCTCTGAGGGCATCTTTCCCCTAAGTAAGTATGCAGCTGAACATCTAGGCCTGAAACAGGAGAAGGCCTCTGAGCTTCTTGCACAGGCCTCCCAGCAGTTACTGGCAGATGCCAAGGCCATGGAAAGCCTTTATCCGCTGTCCAAACTGACTGCAGAGCACCTAGGCCTCACCCATGATAAGATGGATATCCTGCCACTGCCACCTGCCTCTCAACAGCTACCTGCAGAGGCACGCACCATTGACCGTTACTCCCCCAGCTAGAGAGGAGACCACCAACTCTGTCTTCCATCAGCAGAACTCAGCTGCCCAGCTATGACACACAACAAAATGCCTGTAGGCTGCCCACAGTATTGTCACTATTGTAACTCTCACCTCAACTTCAACGAACCTGCACCTCAGACACAAAAGGAAAGAGACCTTTAGCCAGAAAATTGCATGCAGGATGCATTGACTGTTAAAAGTGCCTTTCTCTACACATTTTGTAGTACAGCCATTTTTAAAAAAAAAAAAGAAAAGGTGAACTGTTATTTATAATTTGCTCCAACCATGGACACACTCACGTAACAGTGCAGTATTTATATTAAAGAATAAGATCCTTTTTATTCAGCTTCCGAGCCAACCAGTCAATTGAAAACCAAAAAGACATTTTTATTTATTTTATTTGTTTTTTGTATGTAAGTAAAACCCAAAGAAAATAGGTTTCAAAATAGCGTTGCATACCCTTAACCTGTGTAATAAGTGTGACTATTGTATATAGAATAAGTAACAAAGCACATATGAACAATTTTCAGGGCTTCTGACCAGGATGGAAAAGGGATTCTGGGCAAAAGAGGAAGCTGCATCTTTGGAATTTTATGATAATTGGAGGACTTTTTGGAATACTGGATATCTCCTTTAAATCAGTTTCCTGCTTTGCTGAGTGGCCCAGCATTCCCATACAAAAGGGAGCAACTACGTGAAGCCAGTAATTGTTCCAGCACTTTGGTAAAGTGACTTAAGCTTATCTATGCATTGATATTGTAAGTCCCATTTTGTAGAGAGAATATCCAGAGTGTCATATATAGTTTAAACTATTTTCACATATTATAACCCACCTTCTTACAAGTGCCTTCATACTGGTTGTTTAAAGAGGAATAAGCAAATCCATTTGCGTGCACCAATGACATATTATTGTTCATATTCCAATCATGCCAGTAATCCATGGTGGTGAATTTATGTGCATCTGGTAAGATAGACTAAGCATGGGTGTTGCCTTTAAAATCGGGTAATATTTACAATTCAGCAATGCAGCCCAAACATTCTTTAGGAGAACACAGTGAACCCATTATAAAACTGTCGAGCCTCAACAACACTCAAAACCAAACAAATAGCAATCGAAACAAAAGCATTTTTTTCCAGATCCAGTGTATATAAACTCTATCCAAGTAGCTCACATTATTTGATAAATAATGAATCTAATAGCATTTAAAGTAAACTTCCATAATCAGAGTATACATCACAGGGAGCTGCATAGGCCCACTCATGGTGTTGTTGCTTTCAGGTTAATATGTGAAGCTGTTAATGTGACAGCCATAAGGATTAGACATAGGGCACTCTCCCTGACACTGATAGCATGGATAAATCTCAGCACTCTCACCGCAGCTGCTCCACTCAGGATAAGCCCTGTGAAATCCCCAATTCTCTGCGACTGTTCGTGCTGTCTGTCAGCCTTATCCCAGATTTCATGGCTGCTAAGCAGTCTTGTGATGTACACACTGCCTGGATCACCCCAACTGCACACCCGAACACCACCTGCCTGTAACATACAAGCAGCAAACCAAAGTCTTAAAAGACAAATTATGTCTTATTATGTGACATATCAATATTATTTATATGCACCTGTACCTTATACTTATTTACCAATGATACTGGGAATTTTCCTTTTTTTTTTTTTTTTTTTTTTTTAAAGAGGGGGGTTTATTGACCACTATTGACATTTACAACCTCAAGAGGTAAATGTGAAGACTTACTTAAGCCATGAATGCACTGTGATAGGACTTATAACCCTCCCAGCCTTAGCGAGCATACTGAACATGTTACAATCTTGTAGGCAACTTCAGTACACTGCCTTCTAGAGATTTTTTCTGTAGAATGTCATTATGTTGATGTTTGTTTTGGTTACATTTGATAGATTGACTCTTAAACCAAAGTGAAGTGAAACTGGTGCTTACCTCAGGACCTGTCCCATCTCAGAATGGGGACACAAAGTTAGGAAATAGCTAAGCATGTACACAGACACACACACGCACACGCACACACACATCCCCTCTTAAGGCAGAGTTGTCCTCTTCAAACCTGTGGTTATTTCAAGATTATGAAAATGTGTACATGTTGTCAATTTCTACAAGAGTCTATAATTGTTAACAATGTTTCTGAGTAGTTTACTTGACTCTCTTCTATTCTTATGTTTTCATGGAGATTTCTTCATCAGCACCTGTAAATATTCCTGTGTATGCAGCACAATTCTGAACACGATCCATTCTTAGTGTTAAATGCTATGCTGTATATAAAAATGCGATGTGTTTATCAATAATTCACTGCAGTGATAAACACTGGGGTTGACTTGGTAAAGAAGAAGCATAGTTTCTAAAGTTGACTGACCCATGTTCAGGGTGTGACTGAAGGAGCTTCAGCTGAAACCTTGGCAATAAAGCATGACTGGGTTCCCACTCAGACTTTGTATATACTGACTATTAAACTACACATAAGCAACCAGCACATTTGGGCTTTAGAGAAATGCTGTGATTTCCTAATACATTTGAAGTAGATAGCAGGGATCCAGACACACACACACACACACACACACACACACACACACACACACACACACACACACACACACACACACACACTCACAGTGTAAACGGAATACAAATCTACTGACTCAAGCCTATGAACAATATTACTACAATATTATTACTATTATAATAGTGAAATCTGTGACCGCAGACATATTAATGCACATAGAAAATGTGGATTTTAGTCCTGGGGATATAAATTTCACACTCCCCTTCTCTGCCATTCGTTAAGCACCTCTGGTCTCTCGTGGACTATCTTTCTTGCTATTTAATACAATTTTTTTATACCCATTCCAAACTCAAATAGAAATATCTATTTTCTGTACTGTCCTAAATGTATTACAGTAACTTGGGATAGTGCGTAGAGAATTGGACAAATGTACACATGAGAAAAGTGACATGGTGACTTGTGTATTAGTCTAGGTGAGCTCTTTGAGTGAGCAGAGAGGGTGTGTGTGTGTTTCAGGGAACGTGAACTCAGGGGTAGTCATCTTGGTAGTGGCAGTGAGTAGGATGCATAGTATGGTTCTGCTCAAAAGCAGATAAAGCTAGTAGAGTGCAGAAGAGATGAAGAGAGAGGAAAAGAGAGGTTAGCAGAGGTTGGGGATTCCAAGTCTTGTCTTGATTATGGAAGAGTAATCTATGACTCCTTTCAGTTCAGAAAAGAAATGCAGTGTCTGGCCTGCTTTACATTTCCTTTGGCTTCTTTTTTCCTTTTCATGCCTTTTTTACTCTGGACAGAGGCAGTGTTTGACAGTTTACAAAAAGTTGTTAACTCTCTGGTCACTCTTCTTATTCAAAGAGTGGGCCAAGCGAAGAAAAGCAAAGCTTTGGAGATGAAGAGAAATATGTGGAACAATACACTGTACTAACCATACTTCAAAAACTGGTCCAAAGGAAATATTCCTCTCAGTCTGAGGAAGCTCCCTCAGTCAGAGCAGAAACCAAAGCTTACTGAAGCCAGCCTTAAAGTTTATATGGACAGAATCTACTCAGCAGAAGAGTAGTGTAAACATCCAAATCAAGTCTATTACTGTGTTACTGTGGGTGTTTAAAACATGGCCATTGTGGTCCCACTAGAGTCTTAATTCTAGCTGGATCCTGTGGTCTAAAATGTCAGATTCAAAGATGAACACATGCCGAGGTAATCTTATCTATTACATACCACAAAGATTCTTAGAAATGTCTTATTCATATTATGAATCAAACCCACGCATTTCTGCATAAAAGTAGTTAACGTCTGTGACGCTATCCATCTATGGTTATGGATGCTGACTCTTGACTGAATGAGATCTTTTTAAACTCAGTCCTCTGGCAGTGTGCTGTTTCGTTTCTGTCTGTTTGGAGCTTGGCTGATTAAGAAATGGCCCATAAAGCACCTTGCATTTCAGCAAGAGAGAGCATGTGCTAAAAAGTGCATGATCCATGACAAGCTTCATTTCACTCAGCTGTTTCACATTGACTTATAACGAGGGCATATTTCTAGAAAAATCATCGCCTCATGATTGTTCCTGTTCCGTGGCTAATCGCACCACTCCCTTTCTTTCTACTCACACCATCCCACCTTCTCCCGAGACTAACTCACTGCTTTCTTTCACTTCTCTGGAAGCACCTTGGATCCCTACGCATTCCCTCCCACCGGCTGACCCAGAGCTCTGACCACAAGCCCATGGCCGCACCTTCTGATGAAGTGGCGTCCAGCTGCTCTTCTTGCTGTAGAAGACAGTTGTCTAAATGTTTATGTGAAAAACTAGTTTCTTTTTCTTCACACCCCTATCAAGTTCCATGACAAACATGAAGGCATGTGTTAAGATTCTCTGTGGGGCTAGATCAGCTAAATAAACAGCTGACAATGCTATCATCTCAGACTTAGTTCCTATAAAAATGTGTCATAGCTGTAGATAAAACAGGGATCGCTGTGACTGAAGAAAAGTCCAGGATGGTATAAAGACACATGAGGGAGAATACACTCGATGCTAACATGGAGAACACAGGGAGTGCACTATTCTGTAGTATGCGTTGCTGTAGGAAGCGAACCTGGAGATGAAATAAGAGAATATATCAGTGGTCTGGAGTTTATACAGAGACAAGATTAATGTGCTTTTCTGTTTCACCCCGGGTAACTTGTCATCCTGTGGGACAGGTTTGGACTCTTTAAATTGGCTCACAGTATTTTTTTAAAGGGCAAAGTTCTTTCAGGTGGTATAGGAAGGCTCCTTTTTTTGCAGAGTAGCATTGAATGACTGCATAGTGAATTGGGCTTGCATTTCCATTTCAAAGTTTGTTCCATGAGAGTTAGTATCATGTTACTTGGCCTTAAATTATTACTCCCATCTTCCCACAACATGAACTGCTTCTCCACAGGCTTACAGCGAGTCCGGCAATCGCTCCTTTATTGTGTTTAGTTTGTTGCGCTTGCACTGCTGAACATTTTGCAGCTCTGAAATGGACAGAGGAGACTCCTGATTAGCAGATTAGATAGAGTCCATAAAAAAACCTACATGAAAATGGACCAGCTATGCAGAGCTGTCTACAGTGCCCTTACATTCATTGGACTTGAGTGCAGCTTCAATTCAGCCAACTGGGGAATTCAAACATGTAAACAAAGGAAAAGTTTAACACGAGGAGAATGGCAGAGCAGAGTGCCTGATTTTATCGCAATGCTGATAGTCATGCGTGACCACACACACACACACACACACACACACACACACACACACACACACACACACACACACACACACACACACATGCACATGCACACGCATACGCACACTATACAGCTGGATGGCAGACAGCCCTGTCACTGCTCTGTGTTCCAGATTAGGTCAGATTTAATTAGGCTGCCCAGCTCCCTTTGGAGTGTCACTTTGAGTTTAAAAAGCCATTACTAAAATGCAGGCTGGGTTACTGATGGGGTGAAGCAGAAATCAGACCAGCCAGAACACTGCTGAGACATCTGGACACTCTGCACACACACCTATATACAAGTTCATATATGTGGCCACACACACACACACACACACACACAGACAGACATGTACACTTATTTAATAATGGTTCAAAAAGCCATAGTTATATAACAAAAAGAAGGGAAAGAAGTGGCATGACTGAAAGATAAGTGAGCCAGTGTAGAAAGTAGACATGGTTCAGTGGCCTGAATCAGTCACTGTAATAAAGAGAAAGGAAAAAAAAACTTATTGTGGATGTTCCCATTGCCTTCCAGCCAACTAACACACCAGCATGTCTGCTTTCATTTCAAGGGTCAACATCACTTCTTGTTCTGAACTTGTTTCAAATATAACACAATGTTACACACGACTTTCAAGTGCTTTCTTACAAGATTGATGTGACTTCACAACCAAAAAAAAGCAATATAATTAAAACCGAACAGTATTTTTATTTTTTTTTTACATTACATTGTCAATATTGTTTTCATTTTTACAAATTGCTTTTAGTGAAATGAATGTATTTATTGCATGTGAAATATTTTTTATGTTTAGTTTTAGTTTTAGTTTTTTTTTTTTTGTAAAAATACAAAATTCTGTTGTGGGGTATCATGTTATTTTTGATAAGGCTTTTATTTGTTTTAAAAGCCATTGTGAATTTTTTTTGTTTGCATCTGTACTCTAAATCATTTTGGCAATAAAATGAGTTGCATAATGGTTTCACAAATGCAAAGCTTGGTCTACTTTATATTATAAAAAACGTTATTAATTTTGGTAAATAGTATTACATCATATAATCTAGATAGATTAACTGAGAAGAGGCAGGATATGTGTGTGTGTGTGTGTATGTGCGTGTGTGTGTGTGTGTGTGTGTGTGTGTGTGTGTGTGTGTGTGTGTGTGTGTATGGGAAAGTACTGGAAGCTTCTTTAGCACAGAGTTCAGTACAATAGTGTCACAATTATCCTCCTGACAAGGCTTAAGGAGAATAGAATTTTTTTAATGATGCACCTAAACTTCAGTCTTGCCTCATAGTGCAAAAATGAAATATTTTGGCTCTTACAGCTCTTACAGCGCCATCTTCCATCTTATCAGTCTAAAAATAAAGGCAACTAAAGCACTTTTCTTCATGGAGACCATCCAAACATCCACACATTGTCAAAACTGTCATGTATGACTTTCATCATGTGGACATTTGGTCCCCACAAAGAGCTAAATACATTCCCGCAAACACAAAGATGAATGGCAAAAATACATTTCATGAAAACATCAGAAACCTAATCATATCCAGGACTCTGCCACGTGTAGAGTATTGAGCTAAGATTTAAAAAAAGAGAAAAGACTCAGTCCAATGTCAAGAGCTATAATGAAGTCATAAAAAGTTTATAAAAACAAGCAGGGGCAGACTTGGGGGAGAAATTCCAGGAGCTTCACCAGAATTAATGTTACAAAACGACAGCACTTAAAGCCTGAAGATTGTGTCTGTTTCAGAGCTACAGCCAAAGATACAGAGCTTCGAGAGTTGAAGCCAATTTGTGCAGATTAGAACAGGTTTTAAGGATGCTGCACATTTTTGGATCGGTAAATGTTCTTAGTCGAGAATTTTACTTAAAAATGATTAGTTATTTATTACGTATTCATTATAGCTTATTATAGTACCTGATAAACAAAATATAGTAAAAATTACTGTTAAGCCAGACCAAAAGTATATTTCTTTCGCTGCATATTTTTGACTAATCTACAGTATTAGAGCTAGTTCATGTCCAACCAAATTTATTTGATAGACTAATTATGTAAAAAAAAAAAACGAAACAGTGCAGTATAGTGTTCTTTCCATCATGATGTAAAGGCAACATATAGAGAATATCTAAATGTAAAAACTCATCATCATTAACTTATGAGTGAATAAGGACTCTTACGTAAATCTGGAAGTGCACAGATTCAGGGCTTCTGATGTTGAACTTGGCTACTTGGGAAATGATCCATAATGCACCTGTCCATTTGTTTTTTAGAGTAACACTTACTGCAGTACCAACAATTTCTTATATTACAAATGTTAACTTGGATGATTACATTTTAGCTGGCTAACCACTCACTTCCCCATGCCATTAAAAACAGTTTATTTTAGGTAGACTTTACAACCTGTTTTTTTTGCAGAATATACATGACTAAACGAGTCTGAAGTAACAATGATTAAAATGATTATAACACCAAATGAAAAGTTACATTGCATGCTCATTTGGTTTATGAGGATATAGGCTGTGAGAAATGAAACATGATTGCTTTCCATTATGTATAAGCGAGTCTCGGTGCTAGGCCAGTGCTCAGTGCCCAGCCTGGCTCTTCCCATCAGAAGGAATTATGCCAGTGGGTTATACTAAATGAAATGCCAGGGGTCATAGGTATCTGGTATCGGGCAGCAAGTGGTGCCTCTACCCACTGCAGGCCTGCTAATGTCAAAGGGTGTGGACTGACAGTGGATGCCCGTGATGCTCTCATGCCACTTTGACTTGTCAACAAGCATGTTACATTTGAACTATACCAAGCAAACTATATATGCACCATACATACACAGACACACATACACTCAAACATTACAGCATTAAGTACATCTATATACATTACCTACCTACATTATCTATAAGTAAGCTTTTATGGATTTGACAGTGGCAGTGTGTGTGTGTGTGTGTGTATGTGGATTCTAGAGAGTTGAGTCACCACTGACATTCGAGGGGAATGGGGTAGCGGAGAAGGGCAATGGTGCATATTGTGCTGACTGGGCCATTACAATCACAGCAAGGGGCTATGACTCTATCCATGCAGAGCAAAAGGGTACACACACACTCTGCCAACACAGCACATACTGCATATCTACGGCTCGGTAACATACCAAGCAAGGATATGTAAAAAATCAAAACTACAGCATATTGGGTTTAGCTTCAGATTTCGTAAACTAAATTGAATGTGTCCTTTTTCTCACAGTGCTGAGTTTGATTTCTTTTAAAGGAACCTATTTAGCGTGCCCAGCTCACAGAATTTTAATTGAAGCAACTATGAGATTGAAATGGGCTATGACAGACAAAGGTATTCATAATTACAGTATCACACCCTTTTACAATAGGTGTCCCAGTTTCAGTGACCATAAATAATTGGATTCATTAACATCCTGCAATCTTTATTGCTTGCAAATGTCTGAATCACCTTTGCCCTTTTCCATATTTTTCCTCCTCTGACTGTATGAAGTTACTGTTCTTGAGCTAGAGGAAGTTGATCCCCTTGTTTTTCTGCATTTAGATGAATACGTTGTACTCCTGCAGTCTCCTCCACTGCCAGTTCAGTCTTGCCAGGACATCTGGCACAGAGCAGTGTAGCCAAAGTAATGCTGCAAAAAGAAAGAGAGAGAAAGAGAGAAAGAGAGAGAGAGAGAGAAAGAGAGAAAGAAGAGAGAGAGAGAGAGAGAGAGAGAGAGAGAGAGAGAGAGAGAGAGAGAGAGAGAGAGAGAGAGAGAGAGACAGAGAGACAGAGAGACGGAGAGACAGAGTAAGTGGCTCTGAGCAGCAGTGGATGGAGATCAGGCAATCAGCTATTACTCTGAGGATAACAAAAGTTATACGGATGAGGGAAACTGAAAGAAACTACTTGCGTGTGCTGATGTGTCACTATTTCCTTACACAAACTGCTGTAATTAAAGTCTGTCTATAACTTGAACCTGCATTTATATTCACTCGCACAGTTTGGCATATATAAACAGACTAGCACCTCTCTTATGCAGCCTTATTATTATGCATGTGGTGTTTTTTAGGCTACATTCAATCACAATGCAGAACTCACTGAACCTAATGGCAATTCGTCAATGGCAAAAAACAAAACAAAACAAAACAAAACAAACAAACAAAAAAACAGCAATTTGAAATTGCAGTAAAATGTAAACCAATATAGTTCATTTACACAGTAGCAGAAATATACACTAGATAGAAAAAGTCTACACATCCCTTTTAAAATGACGATTTTTGTGATGTAAAAACCAAATGTAAGCTGAGACCAAGATAAATCATGGCAGAATGTTTATCTTTCCCAATGTAACTCCCAACCCTGGAGGTGTGAGGCAAACGTGCTGACCACCAAGCTACCGTGCCCCCCCAGAATGAACCAATGAACGTAATAATCATACAGTTGCCACCAATGAAATTATTCTGATTTACAAATAAAAATCAGCTGTTTCTAGAGGATTTTCTTCTCCTTGGTTTCATCTGACTGCCTGAAGCTATGGTGTGCAATCACTCCAAACTTTTTAAAAGGACAAAATCAAAATATACCAGGAAGATTTAAAGCAACAATAATACTCTCTGCATGTGACAACAATCTCTCATATTCTTCACATGCCTGGGCTAAGGGGTAGGGTGGCTACACTAAATCCCTTTCTTACAAAAAACAAATAAATGAACCCAAACCATGTGACAAAATGTTGTGGGCGTGAGGAAAGCAAGAGCACAACCTAAACATTCCACTTCCTGCCACATGGCTGTTGGTATCTATTTACTTAGAACCACCCACTGTTTGCACCAGAGGTGTTAAAACAAGAATGCGGGCACAGACTCACACATACACACCTTCATAATCATTTATATTCACGACTGTCTTACTGGAAGTTCTTTTTAAGCTTAAACTATACAAGGGTGCAGAGATTGCTGCACACATTTTAATCATGATCAATAATTAGTAATGTGTATATCAGTTACTAATCACATAGACTTCCTGTTTATTTATTTTAACTGTCTGTTTGGTTGTATGTTATAGTGGTGCATGCTTTCTCTCTCTCTCTCTCTCTCTCTCTCTCTCTCTCTCTCTCTCTCTCCTCTCTCTCTCTCTCTCTCCCACAAACAATTTTGTAGCATATTTAATTAGCATTTAATCTATTCATTCAGTTGAATGGTGAATAAAAGTCTTACTTAGATTCTGTTTTGAACTTTAGTTTTTTCAAGCAATAAAAGCAATGGATTCTTTTTCATAATAAGAAAGTATAATCAGTAGAAAAGTACTATTTTGCTCCTGTTGCTGAATTTTTGCTAAACATAATATTTTTATATTAATATTGAGAAAATCACTTTCACTGTGTAGGCTTTGATTGTGTAGCCCTTCACCATCGAGTGAATACAATTTAGTCTATCTCTGTTTAACACACACACACACACACACACACACACACACACACACACACACACACACACACACACACACACACACACACACACACCCCCGCACACACAAAGGTGATGAATTAGTGATGTGGGATGCTGGACGAGCTGCAGAGAGGGAATAGTGATATGCAGGGAAGATGGGAGGAGAAACAGCAGAGAACTGTGGGAGCAAGCCCAGACTCAGCTGAGCAAAGACCTGGCAGGGTGAGAGAACTGTATCCATATGCTCTCTTTCACACACACACACACACACACACACACACACACACATACATGCGCACACACACACACACACACACACACACACACACACACACACACACACACACACACACACACACACACTGTACAGAACTTGATACTCTGTTTGTGTGTGTGTATGTGTGTGCAAGGTGTGACACTATCGGTTTGAGGCTATGCTGGATCTTTGATGCTGGCTCTCACTCTGTTGCTGTGGATTTGAGATTCAAGCAGGAATGGTCTGTACAGGCTTGGCTGGGTGTATAGAAATCTATCCAGACTTTGTTCCCCATGGCTAGTGAAGCAGCCACTGGTCTGTGTGAGACCACTAAACACATTCTATTTATTCTATGAAAAATGCATATCAGCACTGGACTTATCAGTGTCACCATCTCCACCAACCCTCTGAGTTGTGTATATCTGATGATACTGACTATGGATGTGTGAAGACTTCTGGGTGTTACTTCTTTAGGCTTTTACACACCCATATGTATAAATCCAACACCCATTAAAGTGGCAGCAAGCAACATTTTAAGAACACTGCATGAATTGGAGAACGGGAGGATGGATATTGGCTTGAATTGGGGAAGTTGGCTTACAGATGTTTTAAAAACAGAAAACACTGCACAGTTTTGATCATCAATGTGATGCTTTTCTAAGCCAAATTGCTCCTTTTTAAATGAATAACAACTGGAGGTGAGGAAAGAGGGGTGAAACATAATGTATTCATCCATAGGAACAGGTGCCATTTGTAGCAGCCATTCAACAAATGTTAATGTGATTAGCTCTGAGTGAGCAATGGTTTAAAACATGTCTCTATAGGACAGATGTAAGCCAGTATTTCACTGATTTGCTCCCTTTTTTTTAAAAAATATTGATTAATAACAGGGCATAGTGTGCTAACTTCCTCAGTTAGATTCTATAGAGTTAATTTTGCAAATAGTGGTGAGAAATAAGAACTGTAGCAAGCAATAAAAAAACCAATTTCAGGAAGGTGTTACACAGCCCAGTGCTTTGGGGAGAAGCAGAGGACAGGAAAGTTAATGGGGTTGCCAGGGCCGGATAGTTTAAAAATACTCACTGGTCACAAAGATCATTTCCCAATCTTTCAAATTTCAAACAAATCTTCAAAATTACAAATAAATTTCTGCAAATAAAGGCAAAATGCAAATGCAGACAGTGTGTTGATGATGTCCATATCCATTTCTATTGTAAGACATATTTCAAAGATTAGGATAGGGAAAGGAGAGATATATAGTGTGGATAATGTCTGTGCATCACCAAGATGTGTGAAATACTTGTTTCCCATGCAAGGGCTGAGAAATAGAAGAAAAATGTCTCCCTTTACCAGTGCTCAAAATCTTTGGACTAGTTTCAGTTCCTTTGTGTGGTTTTTGGGATGTATTCAGGCTAGACATTCTGCTGGAAGCTGTCAATACTAGTTAATAATATTACCTTGAAAACAGCTGAACAAAACATATTTGTACTTCTAAAACTGCTTAAAACAATCTGATAAAATGTATGCTGGATGACTGTATGTGCTGACTTTACAATGTCACATTACATTATGTATGTTGTAACTACCTGTTAAGAACTCTAAAAACTCACTTGACAGTAGCCTATAGCATAGGCCAAGTAAGATAACCTTTCAATTTAATTTTGTTTGAGACTATGTTGTTATTAATAGTTCTGCCTCATCAAATATGATCACATATGATCATAAGCTGCTGCTACTTCTGTGATTTACATTCGTGTTACTATGAAATATACTGAGAAAAAAATTCTGTTAAATGCAGATTTGTCCATTACGTTGGCAGACATGCTCTATGTATTCCTGTGAGAATTTTCAAAAGCTGTATAGTGGATAGGTGTGTGTGTGTGTGTGTGTGTGTGCATATGAGACAATGGATAAGAGTGGAAGAGAACCTTTATGTGTGTGTGTGTGTGTGTGCATATGAGACAATGGATAAGAGTGGAAGAGAACCTTTATGTGTGTGCGTGTGTGTGTGTGTGTGTGTGGACGTTTGTAAGTAAGAATAAGTATATGCCATGGTGAAGGAGATTAGTGCTCCCATTAGTAAGACTAACTGGCCAGTGTTTATTTGAGGAGTAAACACTGTGAAAGCTATAGTCTTCTAAGAGTCTCACTATAGATTCAAGCTTGCTGCTGATAGCACAATGATAGCAAATGTGTGTGTGTGTGTATGTGTGTGTGTGTTTGCAAGCTGCTGCTCAGATTATAAGAACATTCTCTCTCTCTGTTTCTAATGTGTTTCTTGCCTGTGCCCTCTCTTCTGCACCACACCAGCCTCCCTTGCTTCCTGTGCAGGCCGTAACTTGCACCTCACTCTTTCACTTTCTTTCTTGCCACTTTTTAAAAAGGCACTCTGACACATTTTTAGCCTTTCTTCAGTTCCCAGGATCACATGTCCCACAATTTGTCCAACTCTGAAAAAATTAGCACACAACTACATTTTAGTTGAGCATAGAAGAATTCAGTCATGGGGCAAGACTTTGCACTCTCTTCTTCTCCCCTGTGTGATGTGAAAAAAGAGACATAGATAGAGAGAAAGACAAGGAGGGTGGGAAAATAGTGTAAAAAAATGTTAAATGTGAGAGAGACATGCTTGGGAGGAGGCAGAAGAAGTGAGATGTTGACTAAAGTGAGATGTACAGCTTGTTGAGGATGGCTAAATTTGTGAGATCTTTATTTTTCAGGTGCTAAATAAATGCAGTGAAAGAATGCTGTTAGGAAACTGTACTGTTAACTGTACCATAATCATACCATGTGTAAGAATACTATGATTAACTAGGACATCCAGTTGTAGTTCTAGGGACTGGCCTCAGTATCACTAACAGGCTTCTGGGGGTGTTTACCCATATATGCATGTGTATGGATACTGTTTAGACATTCTGCCCCAGCATGCTGGCAAAGGCCCCAAAGTCTGTGCTTAGAGTCACGTCCTAAAGAGAGAGAGAGGGACAGAGACAGTGAGAGAAGCTGTGAGAAATAGGGGGAGGAAAGAGGAGTGGGCGTAAGGGGCATGGGGAGCAAGACACAGGAAGTGGAAAAAGATGATGCGAGCAAGGCCAGTGAGGTGCCTGCTGCCACAACTCTGGAGGAGAAAGTAGGATGAGGAAGCGTAAGCAGAAAAAGGAAAGATCACTGGAAGAATGCAGTAAAAGCTGGAGAGGAGAACGAGCAAAGTGTATGTGTGTGTGTGTGTGTGAGAGAGTGTATGTGTGTGTGTGTGTGTGTGTGTGTGTGTTTGGCACAAGCAGGCTGAGAGATACTATGGATTAGATTGGCCGGACATGTGTGTTTGTGTTAGGCTAAAGAGGGATGTGAAACACACAGACCCCTTACTGGCTCTGCTTTTGACCTGGAACAATGCCATTACCACGATGGACATACTCATCTTACAGAAGACACACACACACACACACACACACAGAGACACACACACACACACACACAGACACACACACACATTTACATTACTATCCCTGCAAAGGCCTTCCGCTGACATAACTATTAATGCAGCTACTTAATTCTATGCCTACACCTAAACCTAACCCTAACCTTAACCTCAGTAACTGAAAGGAGAACAATTGGCACTGACATTTTTTAATTATATCTGCAATTTTCATAAAAATGTTGGGACTAATGTGTCCAAACTGTCAGATATTCCTGGCCTTGTGAGGACATACACTCCCCAGACAGATATAAACACACAGCCAAATCCCAGTCTCACAAATATTTGAGACTCTCCCTTGGCAACAATCAAGAGTTAGAGTTTAATAGTTGCAGTTAGTTAAATTTTATAGTCAATGGTCATTAGTCAAATTTGGTTTGGTTAGCTTAAACTATCTGAACACTGTTATAACTTACACTACTAATACACATTCCTAGTCCAATAAAAGCTGAAATCAGAGTGCAGGAGTAGGAGTGTTCAGTGAACTAACTGACAAGCAGAGATGCCTCACCTCAGTATTTGGCAGAATGTGATGAGAAACTCACCAAATACTGTAAAGTCTGACTTTTTACTAACACTTAATTCTGCAACACAAAAGAAAAAAGCTGGAGCTGAAAGCATGACAAGGGTACAAGATGAACATCATGCTACAGGACGCAAATAGAGAGCAGAAAGATAACAGATGTCTGTTTTGCAGGTTGATGCAGGAAAATCAAATTGCTCAAGGTTAGGGCAGCATCCCAAAACAGGAAGACCTTTGCACGTGCTCCGTCTGCTATCTGGGAGTGCCTGTGGACTGAAGCCCCGCCTGCATGTGGCACCAGGAAGCCAAAAGAGCTGCCGTCCCACAGGGCCACTCCTAAGGTGCAGGGTCTTGGGGCTAGAAGCCAGCTCATGACTCATCCCTCACCTATTTATAAAAGGCCATTAATACAAGAGCACTGGAGTGCAGGAATGTAAACGTGCCCTGCCACAGACCTCCACTTCCTGCCTGTCCGATCCCAGCACGGGGCTTCAGAGCTCTGTAATGGCATCACAATTCTCCGAAATGTCAGCTTCTCCTTGAGTCTTCCACTGCTGGAGAATTCCTCCTTTCCAAAAGTCACTTCCTGTCTCTGTGCTTCCCAGAGTGTCCCTGTGGCCAAAGAGGAGCCCAACTCCCCTCTATTTAGCACACTCTGGAGAGTTGGCCTTTCAGCTGTAGCAGCCAGCACAAACCATTTGTGGGTGGGTTGGAGGGGTGTGTGTTACACAACAAGGGTGCTGCTCACCATTGTTTCCAGTGTGGGAGGTAAGTCTGTCTGTGGGGTTTGTGTGTGTCTTTGGGGAAGGCGGTCAAGGTCCAGGGCAAGTGTTGGTGCTATATTTAGGACTGAACACCAAACATTTTTATATGCACTATGATCAGAGGTGTAATGTCAAATTGAACATGTGGAATGGAATTATAATTGGAATAATTAAGCATCCAAAAAACAGATAAAACAAAACCCTATCAACTCAAGAACTATTTTTAGCAATGAGCTGTGAATGCACAGCATTTCGTCAGGTCCGGAGATAGTCTGCATGTGTGTGTGTTTACTGCATGTTTATGCTTGCAGTTAAGGGGTTAAGTCCGCCTGCGCAGTGCCGGAATGTCTTGGCCATTTCCTGCGGGCTGCCCAGCCCTGACCTCCTGGCCCAGGCCCGGCCACACACACGTATACAGCTGACCTGCACTTCCTGTCAGACAGCAACACCCCCACAGCTCATCACACACACACACATACACACGCACACAAACACGGTGTCTCCAGAAGCATCCTTTCTTTACTCCATCAAAGCCAACTCTTTTGCAGAAAGCTCTGTCTGGCCACTTGACTGCTACAGGTGCTAGTCTGCACATGTACATCTCTCACACACGGTACAACTCATGCAGGTCAGAGGTCACCCAAACCTGCTGTACCAACCTAGCCTGCCAGAACCTGCCACACACACACACACATACACACACTGCAACCTTCCTTCTACTGTATTTGGATGCATTCTCAGCGGGCGCACTTGTTCCAGCCGTGGCCATCTGTGTCTAAGCCTGAGCGGAAGGTGTCAGGAAGCTGGGCCACAGTCAGCCACAACAATAAAGGTGAAACCGGCTATTCTGCTTCTCTGAACTGCCTAGTCTAATTTTCCTCTGTAGTTCTGTGTACTGTTGTTGTGTGTCTGGTTTGTCCATCAGACACATAATGCTGTGTTGTCGTATTTCCCGGCGGCACGGCATGTGGTATGTGTTTAGGCGTTGCACCTTTTGTGTCTTGTAAGTTGTACATCTACACATAGCTGAGTTGTGATGTCAGGTTCTATGGGCTCATCAGGCCTGAAACACCCTGTATAGAAGCTGGACATCATGCTACTAGGATTGACAAGAAGGTGCAATAATTTGATCAACTTTGAAGTCAGGTACTAGGTACCAGCAGCAGAAATCAGTAAGAAGGGAAAAATTTGTATATATATATATATATATATATATATATATATATATATATATATATATATATATATATATATATATATATATAAAGTCAATGGTAGGTAGACCATTTACCTGGACAGAAAGCGAGGGCACTTATGCTAGTTCCGTCAAGGGCATGTGAGCCTGGGGAAGGAGGCAGGGCTTCAGTGCAATATTTGTTACAGTAAAGCTGGAGTTCAAAACACTTGCACAAATCATTCCAGATTCACATGCCGATTGTCTCAGCTGACATTTTACTGGGGAGAAAAAGGCACATTTATGAGCGATAACTCAGAGTGTAGTCCATTGTTACAAAATGCATAAAGGTTGACATGTCTGGTCATATAATATAATGGGAGTAGACATCACTGGACATTATGGCAGTGTAATATTGTGAAGGGACGATAAAATCATTACATTGCACAAGCCTATTTAGTGCTTAGAGTAATCAAAACATAAATTGTTTAGAAGCAATCAATCCATGTTATTAAAAACCGTAAATAAAATAAAACAATTATAGAAATGATAATTATTATAAAATAATAATAAAATAGTATTAATATATGCATCATATTACTGCACTGTCAATTTAATGGTGGGGTTTTTAATTTAAAAGTGATTTTTAGTTAGTGTATTTGGGGCAGTTTTGTTTTTCCACTAGCTGGAGTGAATAAATTCTGGTTAAACTTACAGAAGTAACTCTGTATCTGTAGCACTCAACATTCTGTAATCAAGAGAAAACAAACAAATGATGTGAACCATAAACTTTCACCAAATCAGGACAAGGAGGAGGATTTACGCAGCCCTGAATCTTAAATTTGCCTTCTAGGGTGAATAAAATGTAATCTTCTCTTTTATCTTATCGTAATTGCCTGGCAATTCAAAAGCTCCTCTTCTTACACACATACTTGATGAGTAGACAGATTTTTGTTGGAAACAATATAACACCCCTGACAAGCAGCAACAATGAGTAATCCTTTAAATATATGTATTTTTTTTTTATATAAAATATGCAAAGCCATTTGACTAAGCAACAAAACTTTATATAAGCCTAATTGTAATTATTTATTATTAGTCTAGTAAAATTAGCTTTTTTGTATTAGCTTATTTGTAATGCCTGTATACCATCACTAGACAAGGTAGGATAAGAAGAGCTGTGAGCAGAACATTCCTGAAGATTTATATCGTACTGTCCACAGGTGATTTGTGAATTTGCCCTGAATTTACTTTTGAAAAAAAAAAGTCTCTTGACAACTGAATTTGTACTTGCCATATACTTGAGTGAAAGCACAACCACACTTTTGATGTCCTTTTTGTCCTTTCTTTTTAGCTAACGTGTGTGTGTGTGTGTGTGTGTGTGTGTGGTGTGTGTGTGTGTGTGTGAGTGTGTGTGAGCACAGTGGAACTTACCTTGCTGCGGGTTTTACTAATTCAAAACTGGTTTCAGATCTAAAGCGGAATCTGGACATTGCTACATATGCTTATTCTCTGAGAATTTGGGTAAGGCGACCAAGTCTGTCTGAAGGAAAACAGCACATCTAACAATAAGCTGGGGAACGCTGTTTGCTGCAAACGGCACAGATGTTCTCTCTCTAACTGTCAGTCTTTCCTCCTCTGTCTCATTCTTCCACCACATCTTCTGTTCTGCCTCTCTCCACTTTCTGAATTGCAGAAAAAGTGTACAGTAAAGGCCTTGTTGAGAGTCGGCTACTGCACAGCAGCCTCTGATTCCACGCCTGCTTTTACAGGCTTCGCATATTAACACTGGTCTTAAACTCAAGGAGGTGTAGAGTTCACACAAGAACACTTGGAGCACACTTTGCTAACTGAACTCACGTCCAAATGCCACACTTTAATTTTTACGGCCAGACTAAGCTAAGTGTCACTATAAAAGAGATTCGAGCTGCAAAATGGAGCCTCACTTTGGGAAAACAGCATGGACATGTCAGAGACATGATACTTCCACCAGCACCTCTTTTACCAAAAGTTTTGGCTTAAACTTTTTCAGTCCACCTGTTTTCTCATTTTAGTAAAATACTGTATGTTCCCCAAGTTAAAAGAAATTCACTTTGCCACCCATTTGGATATGACCTACACACTTGTTAACCTTCACAGCTGAGATCTTGCTCTGACATGATAAATAGGCTTGGGTAATGTGTGACAATTATCTGGCTAGGACCAACCTGAGCGCAGAACACCAGAGGACAAGTGTAAATCTGCCTCCATGTTTTAGATGACACTGGGCCCTTGACTCCTCGTGTGTGTAATTAGAACCACATGCACGAGAGCGTGCAAGAGTGTGTGAGAGCGTGTGTGAGCGTGTGTTTGCTCACTCCACCATCTCTAATCAGAGAACCCCCTGGAGTATGGTGTAAAAAGGCTCACACACTGCCCATAAATCTTGTAGCTTTGGGTGGACCTGTTCAAGACGCATATATGGCGATAAGTGCATGGTTCATGCACTGCTGGCTTGTCCATCAGCGCACAGAAATAATGCCACTTCAAATCATATTCTCCTAGGGAGAAACCAAGCGAAGTATACAGAGAAGCACTTGAATTTCCCTGCTTATCTACTTTACAGATAAATGCAGTGTGCTGGCTCGGATATCTTTTTGACAATTGTCCACTGCAACCTTCTTCTCCAATTCCATCCTTTTCTCTCTCATTCTCTCACCCTCCCTTTCTCTGCAGCCTGTCTCTGTTTTCAGGCCCTTGGCCCCTGTAGGACACTGCCTCTCCCTTTCTCCCACATCTGGCCAGGCAGCTGGGGCTGGCCGGGGTTCAGCGCTGGGGGTGGGGGTGGCCACTCGGAGCATGAGGGTGGGGGAAGCTATCCGTTGCAAAGCCCAGGGCACTGTAAAAAAGGGGGCGAATGCTAGAGAAAAAAAAGTATTTGACACACGCAGAAACGTGTGCAGCCAAAAAAGCATAGAAAGTTAAACTGAACCTCTCCAGTCTCTCTCAGTCTATCTATCAAAGTGTCTATTAAGGTGCATTAAGGCACAAGACTGTGAGAGAGAGAGTAGAGAGAGAGTGTGAGAGAGTGAGAGCAGGAGAAACAGGGGAAGCAGGAGAGAGTGGTAAAGGCAACAATTCCAATATCCTATTTCCACATCTTAAATGCATTAATCAATCTAACCCAAGGGCTCCCTAAAAGCCAGCCAGAGGAACAGAAAGAGAAAGAGAATGGGAAAGAAAAATACAGACAAGGAGAAGAGTAGGTTGGAACAACATATGTCCCAATTTGCCAAAGTTCAATCTAGCTCTCTTTGTTTTAGCTCTTCAAACAGTTGCTCAATTTCTGTCCTCATTTCCCTAAAAAAATGAGAAACACTGCTGTACTGGCACTGCGTTTTGCACAAAGGTGGCACAGCAAATGTCTCGGCAATGGGACTGGCAGTAAGACGTGGGTGCGTCTCATTGTGCAGGGCCGTATACAGGATGTCCACTTTTCTGACTGTGTATCCTACCTCTGTATAGTGCCAGCAGGACCACAAAGAGGCCCTTTTGTTTCACCCAGATCTGTACGTCCTTTTCTCTTTCAGTTCTGGCTGAGGTTCACGACCCCTGCTGGGGTTCACACCGGGACAGTATGTGTGCTCTAGTTGCTCTGGCCACTGCCGTGCCGCCTATCTGTAGCCTCTCAGCAACCTGAATGAATATGGAAAAGATTCCTCTCCCAGGTTTACATTTTCCAACTCATTTCATGGCAGCTGGAGCCAGTGGGAGAGCCAGGGAAAGGGCTCAGAACTAAGGGGAAAGGGACAGTTCTGAATGCTCTGGGAGGAGGAGAAGGTTACAGAGCTCACTCAAGAGGAAGTGAGAGAAAGAGAGCGAGAGAGAGAGAGAGAGAGAGAGAGATGAGGGGGGACAGTGGGATTTCAGGCAGAGAAAAGGGAAGACAAGGAAAGCAAGTTGTAGTGTTCACTCTCGGGAAGGTGAACCCTGGCTCTTCTCGGTACAGGAAGCCCCTGATTAGAGCTAACGAGAACTGCAGGCCATATTAATGCAGCCACACACTTCTCCCACCCTTCTGCCATCTGCAACACTGCTCCTCGCTGCCAGACAGCAGAAACATACACACACCCACAGCCTAATACAAAGAAGACAGGCACCAGAACAGTGAGGGGAAAAAAAGTCTTTACTAAGCTTACACATGTTCATGCTAAACACTGTAGCTCGACTTTTTTTCCACAACAAACATAAGTAAAGACACACATGAAAAATTTTACATATATAGCATAAGCGCCAAATACACTAACCCATCACCTTGGAAGCCACATGTGGCAGAGACTACTATAGATGAGGTGCTGAATATGATTTGCATCATTGTGAGCTGCCAGATGGGGAAATAAAGGGGTGTGGGAGAAGATGGTGCGAGCTAAAGTCCAGAAACACACATATACACACATATATTATCAACAGGTCCTGCAGATGGAGAAGTAGGGCGTTCTCACACAGCAAGACATGGATACCCACTCACATTCTCTTCCCTCTTCCACCCACACATTAACATGTGTTTCACATTCAAACAGGCCATGTGGAAACCTCCAGCCACCCCTTAACTCACTGTACTCCTAGGCTCACCATAGCTGGCCATCCATCTACACACACACACACACACACACACACACACACACACACACACACACACACATGCACACTACTCTCTTGGGTTCATAAATGATGGTCTCGCTGTGAGTATGAAATGATCACAAATCACAAATTAACTGTCTCAAGAAAACTCTAGCCAAAACAGCCAGGCATTCCCCCAAAGTTTGATGCTTTGGCACAAAAAATAGATTTAAAATGTAGGAAGCACTTAGGGACATAGCCCATGTGAAATATGGCAAACTAATACAGATTTAATCAGAATGTCCAATAATAAACAGTAAACAGATTTTGTCATTTGGACTGATACAGAATCACAATATGATATATATGGGGATTGTGTTGTCCTTTTTGAGAGAATAAATGTAATTACCATGGTTACTAAACAGATAAGAAGAATTTCTGTTAGGAAGTTTCTGTAATATGGGCCTACATGTATTTCAAAATAATCTACATATTACCTCATCTGTAAAGCATGTGTTTACTCAAAACTCAGTAACAACAGTCCCTCCAGGATTTTGCGATTTTTCAATCACAGAAATTAACGCAAAATCAAGCACAATCAACTCTGCGATATTCTGGGGAGCTTGCAAATTTTTCTGAATTACCATAGATTTTCCACAGATTTGTGCCAAGACACGTCATGTGATGTCATCAAAACATGCATTCGGCCAAAGTCCTCTTCGAGTCAAGTGTGTCAAACATGAATACCTCTGTCATAGAAATGTAATAACATTTGTGTCTTCGCTGCTAGAAGCTTAAAAGAGGAATCCTGTGCTTGAATCTTTTTGTTTTCCACAAAAAAAAATACAAACAAAAAAACCCAACAAAGATTTGTTGAAGATTTTGAAAAAGCATACAGAGCATTCAAGGAAATGTTTGCTATGTTGCAACATACAGCCTTAACATTATGAGCAGTGACCGGTGAAGTGAATAACACTGATTATCTCCTCATCATGGCACCTGTTAGTGGGTGGGATATATTAGGCAGCAAGTGAACATTTTGTCCTCAAAGTTGATTTGTTAGAAGCAGGAAAAATGGACAAGCGTAAGGATTTGCGCGAATTTGACAAAGGGCCAAACTGTGATAGCTAGATGACTGGATCAGAGCATCTCCAAAACTGCAGCTCTTGGGGGGTGTTCCCAGTCTGCAGTGGTCAGTATCTATCATATCTATCTATAGTGGTCCAAGAAAGGGACAATGGCGAACCGGTGACAGGGTCATGGGCCACGGCTCATTGATGTACGTGGGAAATGAAGGCTGGCCCGTGTGATCCGATCCAACAGACGAGCTACCATTGCTCAATTTACTGAAGAAGTTTATGCTGGTTCTGACAGAAAGCTGTCAGAATACACAGTGCATCAACTTAGAGGACTTAAAGGATCTGTTGCTAACATGTTGGTGTCAGATACCACTGCACACCTTCAGGGATCTAGTGAAGTCTATGCCTCAACAGGTCAGGGCTGTTTTGGCAGCAAAAGAGGGACCAACACAATATTAGGCAGGTGGTCATAATGTTATGGCTGATCAGTGTATACTTGTGTCAGAATGTTGAACGCATAGAAGGTGCTGCATGTGAACGTTGTTTTCTGTGAGACTGGGAGAAGAGATAATTATCTAGTCAAATGCAGTAGAGGAAGGAATGACTGTGTAGTTATAGCACATAGTCGTCTCCTTTACTCAGCTGTGTCTGTCATCACTGTGCACACTGCCTTGCAATAACTGTTTGCCATCAGTCAGACCATAATAATGTATGTAATGCATCAGGTGGCGGGATTCTGAAGTGTGAGTTATGAAGTTACAGCATCGAGTTATGTCAGTACTGTGGCATACAGTGAAGTCCAAAAAGTCTGAGTGTAAACTGACATTAAAGCAAAAGGCATACAGCCAAATATATCCCAAATGTAAATATTATATAGTATTTGAATTCATACTCGTTGTTACTTAATATCATTTGTAACTAAACCTTTAGTGTTACATTTGTAAAGCATGCAAGTTTATTTCCTTTTTCTTTTTGTTGAATCTACTGCATGCTAATGTGAATTACACACAATGCATATACACAAAAGCTGCTTGTCCTAGGCCCCTGAAAGAGGGTACGCTATGTCAAGGTGAAGAATTTTTAATTCACTCCAATTTGTTTGTAAATAAAGCTCTGCATAATTCAGTCACTGACCTTCAAGAAAGTGTAACTTTTTTTTTTTACTGTAATTGTCCAGAGTTGGAAGGAAAGATACAACTATGTAAAACTTTCACAGGACTACATATGACTTGAACCTAAGTCCTTTGTTCATAGTGTGACCATTATTTTGACTTATGCATGATGTATTGCAAATGTCTCATGATGACTGTGCTGGTAATTCCATTATGAGTTTTGAATAAACACATGCTACAGATGTGACAGTAGATAGAGGTTAAAGTGAACAAATGTTCTTTTATTAAAGTGAACAACTTTTGTGTGTTCCAAGGTATTAAAAGGATGCTGACGGATAATAATCAAAGCCGTCATCATCGGTTCAACTAGTCTGATACGATCGGAACTTTTCAAGTAGTCTTTATTAACCTTCTTAACTCAAGTTTAGCACAATACATATTCGGACGCACAGTACCTTTCACACATGCACATGAGTCAGCAATGAAAATGACAATGTTAGCGGTGATATTTAAAACGACAGCAAATATGAATGTGTGTATGTGTTTGCGTTTTGTGGGAATGACATTGGGCATTTATATGTGTGTCAGAGTACTGCTGAGGGAGCAAAATGTTTCCTGCATGTCCAATTGATTACATGCTTACATATGTGTAATGATGATACGGTCTGAGGCCACAGAAAAAGAGTGAGCCATGTGTGTAAGCTTTACTCTAAATTTAGGAAACAATTTTGCTCAAAAAGACATGAAAGCATTTCTTGACACTATAGCTATTCTCCGGTAAGAAGAATGCCGCTTTGCACAAACTAATGCGTGTGTGTGTGTGTGTGTGTGTGTGTGTGTGTGTGTTTAAGACAGTGGCAGACAGAGGCTAAGTGGTTTGGATACCAATAGCAGAGCTGAGTCTGTATTTCAAATATGGCTGTCAGAATAAATTTCCCTGATCACATAGTACTTTTCAAGTTGTCTAATGGAAGTCTACTGAAACATGGATTTCCTAAACCCCTGGCTAAACGTTACTCGATATCAGAAAAGAGAGCTGAATAATGCATATAATTTAGGGCTTACATTCCAAATATTCCACCCCCCCATATTACTAGAAAAAGTGTCTTTATTGTAAAATAAAAACATAGTGTAAAAAAGTGCCAGAAATGTTATATTCCATTTGAATAGGTAGGAATTAGCAACATCTACTTATTGTCCTTTTTTGGCTCAAAAACCTATGCTCTAGATTTAAAGCACACTATGTAGGGTCTATAGTCAGTTATAGTATCCTTTATGTAATTAGCACATAGAGTGTACCATTTATGATGCAGTGTGATTGTGATAGATGAAAAAAAATAATAAATAAAAAAAATTCCCCTAGGAGATTAGTACATAATGTTCATCCTGAAATTATACGTAAATGCAAATTAGTCTAGCAAATGAAAAGTCTAACTAAATATCATCAACAAAAAGCATTATAAAATACATAAAAATAAATCTGAAGCATTTATTTCTCGTTTCTAATACGATTGATGGAGAAGTATGAAATTAAAGGCTTGTAAATGAATTAGAATTTAAACAGAAAACTAATAACACACACACACACACACACACACACCCACACACACACACACACACACACACACACTATAAGGGAGTACAGTCTCAGTTCCCTGGTTTACCCAGCTGTGTGTCCCAGACAGTAATCTGATGTCACTACTCCTCTCTCCACCACCCCAACAGCCCTCTCTCCCCAATACCTCCCTCACTTCCTGTCAGCAGAGCAGTGATGTCACAACCCAGCTGGGGATGTCACGTCCACTCGCCCATCCTCTAGAAACTCTCGGCATGCTCCTCTTCTCTCTTACTGTCCCCCACTTTCATCCCTCCTTTAATCAGTTCAGTCCCCCCAGAGACTATGGACAGTCACTGAGGCACGTACCACAAACACAGGGAAGCACACACACACACACACACACACACACACACACACACACACACACACACACACACACACACACACACACACACACACAGTTTCATTCATAGTAGCCTCTATGTCTATGCTATGTCTCTAGCCTACCCTTCTGAACACCTCATATACTAGCTACCACAAAAAAAATCGAATTTCATATGCCTTTAGTTAATAATAAAGAAATAAAGAAAGTGATGAAGACAGTCCCTTGCTGTGTTAAAAATAATTTCCATGTAATCTTTTATGAGTGCAGCACAGATTAATGTATTGCTATAATCTAACTGTTTAAATATTAGGCACATTAGGCAAATATATGCCATCAAAATTTATTTATTGAAGCCATTAGTGGTTTTAATTCCTGAAGTTTCCACAAACAGAAACCCAAAATCTCTTGCATCAAAATGCTTTGGTAATTTTAGCACTTTTCTAAGGATGTAAATCACAGTTAGAATTCATGTTGATATTATTTATTCAAGTGACTGAGGAAATTAACTACTTCCTTTAAGATACCAGATTGTGTGAATGGCATCATTCTGAACCCATTCAACTGTCCCGACAAGTTTAATAAATAAACAACAACAATAATAGCAACTTCTATTTGATTTGGAACAGCTAGAAGTTGATTATAATCTCCACCACCATAATATGATTGAAAAAAGTGATAATGAAAAATGCAGACCCTCTGTCTGGATCAGACATTAGGAACCAGAGAACCTGAGTTTTTAATTCTTACAGTTGTTTGAAGTCATAAATCAGATGCCGGTTTATTCAGCTTACCATAGTCCATTTAGAACTAAAAACACAATACTGTCATTGGGTGTCTCTGTGGTCTTATAGTTCACGGTTCCTGTAGGACACATTATGTAAGGACACTGTGCTACTCTACTACAGCTTAAGAACCGCCTCTTAACTCTGCTGCTGTGAAAGACAAGTGTAAATAAAGCACCTTGTTGCAAAGGAAAGGTCTAAACACTACATAGCAAGAAATGAAATCTCTCTCTCTCTCTCTCTCTCTCTCTCTCTCTCTCTCTCTCTCTCTCTCTCTCTCTCGCTTTATTGGAGCTGACACATTTTCTCTGCTCATTAGAGCTGAGTGGCAGTGAATTCCCTACAGCTGCGTGGGACAATCCTGTAGCCTGCCCCACAGTCGTGTTCTCCTGCTACACATTTGCTTGAGAGGTGAGAGAACTTCAAAATTTTAACATAGCTGTAAGGATAGAATTTCCTCCAAAGACAGATGGAGGCCTGTGAGTTAAGCCTCTCACTGAAAAGCATACAGCTGATTTGTGGATTATTTATGGGCTACAGATGGACATGAAACACACCTGGACGTTAAATGGGAAGGTTGTAGATGCTGCAGTCTGGAACTAAGGAATTATTGGAGGAATGGAAGTATTTGGTTTTGTAATACTGTAGTCTTCTGTACTATCTGAATAGGTTTGATGAGTATTTTTTTCAACCGAAATACAGTTTCTTAGCTTACTGATAGTATTGTGGCCTCTATTTTAACGCAGGCTCAAGTCTAATCTCCTGGTCCAAAATAGTGTTTACATTACTAGCTGCCAAGACCAACACTTTGAAATGCAATGCCATCACAGGACAGAGAATTAAACGTCCAGTTACATTACTTATTGCTCGTTTTTGTAGATGTAACTGCGGATTTCTCATGTCATCTCCCTCCAAAATAAACTGACTCAAGCAACCTAACTTAAACTAAACTTGAACCAGACATTTAAGCTGACATTGAACTTCATATAATTAATAGCTTCAATGAAAATGTCTAAAAAACTAATTAAATTACCACACTCACCAAAATTCCTGGCAACACAGAGACAAGGAAAGAGCTGATACAAAAACATCCTAAAAATGGTCTAGAGTGCTAACACATGGGTAAACACCCACAGATGCACACAAGATGACAGGAAACACATTTGGGGTAAGCCAGTTGTTTCTACTACAAAAATATTAATGCAAAATGTATAATCAAATCCAATTGTATGTCATTATGAACATATCGCTGAATGGAGCTTAATGAGTGTTATTTATTTATTTACTACATATTAAAAAATAAAAGACTTGTCATCCACACCTCTGGATTATATATTCCTAACCCTGGACTTTAACTTTAATTACGATGCTCTGTTCCAGGTTACTGCATGACAATGCCAAGCTTGCTTTTAATACTTTTAATATCAAGAATACACAGTGCTGTCATCTTAATCATCTTACACTTTAATTTGAGCTTGCTCCGTGATCACCGCCCATCCGAAATGATACTACGTCATACTACAGCACAGCAAAGAAGAAAAAAAAGACCTTTCGAAGAATTTGATAAAACAAATGTGCTGTGCTGTGCAGCAAATAAATGACAAGCTTATTTTGGCAAAGCTATTTTTTGAACCCGGTTCAGTTTTGACCTGTGGAGTGTTTTTTAATATGTGCTGTGCTTGATCATTTCTGTTGAACTAGAGTGCATATATTCATACAATAACGACGTTTATCTCGGCCCCCCTCATTTGTACTCTTTCTCTTCACCACTGCCTAGCCCAAACCACTGCAATGTCCGCTCTATCTGCCAGAACATCCTCTTTACTCATTGCAAACAAACACCACCATCACTTATTCCACTAATAATCAACCAGCAATTAATCAGTGAACTTAACTAAAAGTATTTCCTGCACTCACTTTACTTACAGCTGCAGGGTTTTTAATTGTAAGTGATATTTTAAAACTAGGCAGATTCTATTATCTTATTTTCATATTAACTGCTTCAGGTCATATGTTTCTTATTGCACAGTGTATCTGACATGATTCTCTCACTCACACATTCACTACAGTAGCCATGCATAGAGCAGCAAGTAAAACCGCAATAGGGACACAACCCAATTCAACAACACTTACTTAGGAGTGAATGTTATTCTGAATGTTGGTAGAATGAAATTACGGAAAATTACTAAATAGTGAACTGAAACCAGAAAATCCAGAACACGTACCCGCTGGCTTTATCTGTGCTTAAACAACAATAACACATTCATATTATTGTTGGCTGCTCCAGCAACCATACCAAGTTAAAAGAAATCACTTTTCCTTGCATTCAAGGTAATAATATACAAGAAAATAGTTTGTCCACTACATTTCAAAATGGAGCACACTCTAATAGTAAAAGGTATAATGTGCTAACAAGTGCACATTATAGTATAGATTTAATAAATTACATCTACCATCACGTGCATAATTATTTGTGCACATAATAGACTGTGTTTTGTTGTGAATGTGTTCTAAATTTAGCCGCAACACATCGTTACCTAATTAATAATACAGGGTGTCCCAGAAGTCTTCATACCTAGGGGAAATGAAGTTTTTAGCAAAATGTAACTGTATTTACAAAACATCCTCTACATGATTGCCAGTTCTTTGGTAAACACTCGTGTTAACACATCTGGTGTTATGCTTGTAATTGCATGCCCATCGCAACCTTGCAACAGCTTCCTGATCCAGCCATGAGAATGATTTCAATACCTTCTTCTTTTGTGCTTTTGTCAAAGCCATTCTTTAAAGCCATCTGAATATATGTACACACACAAAATATGTATGAAAAATCTTGAAAGATATTTTGCTAAAAAGTTTTAATTTCAGTTTTAATATGTATGGAGACTTTTTGGACACCCTGTATGCTGCCAGTAATTATTTCTTGTACTCAAATGCTCTGGCATTAAAATCAGTCAGTTATTTTTGCTGTGTTTGAATGCAGCCAAATTTTGCCTTTAAAACCGTTTATTATTTCCAGGCTTTCATTCATTCGCTGCATTCCCACAATCCTTCCATTCACTACTACCTTACTCCACCATTCATCATTCACCATTTCCACTCAGTCCTGAGGCATGCATCCTTCAGCTCGGAGGAAGAAAGTTAGAGAGTAAGAGAGAATGCGAGTGAGAGACCCCCATTCAAACATGATGTACGTGCAGGACAACAGGACCCCCCTGTTGGAAATGAACCCTTATCTTCCTCTCCACAGATTGCTCCTATTCACCTGGCCTGAACCCACTGTGTCCCCTGCTGGCTACTGTCACTATTCAACACACACACACACACACACACACACACACACACACACACACACACACACACACACACACACACACACACACACACACACACACACACACCCCACACGCGCACACACACACACACACACACACAGAGAGAGAGTTATAAATAGTTTGTTATACCAGAAATGTCACTTTTATTTGAAAAAACTAGAAGGCATAAACTATTTGGATTTAGATATTCAGGGAAATCTATGTAAAAACTTCACAATAATATCCGTAACTCCCCTAAACACCCCCAACCACCACACACACACACACACACACACACACACACACACACACACACTGTACAAAAAACACTAATACAGGATCAGCTTTCAGCACACAGTGAACCAGGACAGGAAAATAATACATACATTTACGCACACACACTTACACACTCCTGATTACTATACAGTCAGAACCAAAATATCCAGTGAAAATTGTTTCAAAACCACAACTACACTTGAGAAAGCTCTTAACTTTCCCTGCCTATGTTCTCTCTCTTGTGCTGTTCTTTCCCTCTCCCTCTCTCTCTCCTACCTGATTGTCTAGCTGTTTTCCCTGGCGACTCCCGGCTTCCGTTCCCAGGCTGGGAGGTGGGCCTGTGGCCACAGTACACATACTTTCCAGCTCTGAAGGCCAGCGGAGGCTCCTCCTGTCCAAATAGCCGTGCAGGAAGAACTTCACTTCTGATCACTGCCACTGCTCCACACTGTCACTCCACATCACAGATCTGTGATAAGGGAGTGTAGGCATTCAGGAAGGGGGGCATCAGTTATCTCTAAATGTGAAAGACAAAGAGCAAACAAGAATGCGTTAAAACCAATAATCCATATGTAGTCTGAAAAGATTACCACCTGCTTAATCTATTCATCAGGGTCTATTGTCCAAGTATTACAGAGAATGATGCAGGCAGGGGTTAAAACTATAACAATTGAAGCTAAGCTTCTTTACTATGGACTTGACGGAAATATAAATGAATTCTAAAATACACAAATACACTCACTGAGCATTTTATTAGGAACACCTGTACACCTAGTTAGCCAATCATGTGGCAGCAATGCAATGCATAAAATCATGCACATACGGGCCAGAGGCTTCAGGTAATGTTAACATCAACCATCGGAAAAATGTGATCTTAGTGATTTTCATCGTGGCATGATTGTTGGTGCCAGATGGGCTGGTTTGAGAATTTCTGATCTGAACTGCTGATCTCCTGGGAGCTTTCTGTAGAGTTTACTCACAATGTTGCAATAAACAAACAAAAAAAAACATACAGAGAGTGGGAGTTCTTCGAATGGAAATGTCTTGTTGATGAGAGACACCAGTGGAGAATGGCCAGGCTGGTTTGATCGGAAAACTCTGTACAATTGTAGTGTACAGAAAACCATCTCAGAATGCAAAACAGCAGAAGAACACTATAGGTTCCACTTCTGTCAGCCAAGACAGACAAGCTAGACAGATGAAAACTAGGAAAATGTAGCCTGGTCTGAAACATTTCGATTTCTGCTGAGGCACACAGATGGTAGGGTAAGAATTTGGCACCGGCAGCATGAATCCATGGACCCAACCTGTGTCAACAGTCCAGGCTGGTGTAATGGTATGGGGAATGTTTTGTTGGCCCACTTTGTGCCTGTTAATACCCATCAATACTCACTTGAATGCCACAGCCTATAATAATAATATGATGTTTGCATATTATTAATATAAATAAACATGCAAATAAGAAACGTAATCTAATAAAAAAAATAAATTGACATCCATTGAAGTTGTGCATGTTAAACCACTAGGCTTTTAATAACTGAGGCTGACAAAGTCTGAGACTTCCAGCACACCAAATAAACATTTTGAGTGCACACGAAGACATCTTTGACCATGCTGTGCGTGTCATCCTACTCTGTCCTTCTCTGTCTGGAAACTGCCACACGTCGCACCATGGCTTCCTGAAGACACAAAGCTTAAGTCGAACATCAGTCTACTAGACCTTTATGTGATGTGAGTAAAACACAAATCCATGCAAATTGCATAATGATAGGGACACTGATTTGCACATTTGGTCGACTTTTATGTCTGCGCAGTAATCATTTGCAGAGGCTGTATAGTGCTGAAGCCGAAAAGCAGCTGTGGTGGCTGCATAAAAGCCACTGACAGACACAATATTAGCCTTTGGGGGGATATCGACACTCGATATGCTGGTACTGCCTGTGCTGTTTAAAGTGCTCAATAGTCATACTGAATATGCACAATTTTTTTCTGCTGACTTTGTTTAAATGCTACAGCTTCAAACATTGGCAAAATTATTAAAACTATGCAAGATGCAAAAGGCGAATATGACACAGGGTTCAACAGGAAGAGTGCTATTAGGCAGCAATTAATGCAGGAGAACAATATTCTGCAATCCCTGTCTCTCACAGCAGACATTATGGAAACACATGATGTAATACAAGCTGTAACAATTGTTTGGGCTGTGGAAACAGAAAAGGGAAAAAAACCTGTCCTGTCTAATCAGTATGAGGTGTCAGTGCTGTAAACAGTACATCTCTGTGGAAATGGGACAGTGTGTTACATAAAATTACATTTCAAGATTTCTTTGAGATATATTATAAATATATAACAACATTTAGATTTAAATAATTAGTCATGGGGAAAAGTTTCCTCAACCCGTGGTAACCTTAATAATGGATTTTGGTCTATACACAGAATATAGTGTATTGAATATACACATCTGTGAGTAAAAAATGGGTTTGAGTTTGCAACCATGACCATCACACCCATATGTGGTTCTTCCCCAAACTGTTGCCAAAACTGTTGGAAGCACACAATTGTATAGGATCCCAAACATGCTCCTGCATGACAGTGCCCCTGTGCACTGGGGATGTGGTAGCTCAGGGGTGAAGGTGTTGGACTACTGATTGGAAGGTTGTGAGTTCGAATCCCAGGTCCACCAAAAGCTGCCACTGCTGGGCCCCTGAGCAAGGCCCTTAACTCTCAATTGCTCAGATGTATAAAATGAGATAAATTGTAAGTTGCTCTGTATAATATGCCAGAAATGTAAATGTGCACAAAAGACAAGCTTGAGGTGGAAGAACCTGCACAGAGCACTGACCTCAACCCATTGGGATAAGTTGTAACACTGACTGCACATCAGTGCACTTAGCCTGCTGTTAGCAGAATGGAAGTTATAACACCAAAAAGGGATAACATCTGGAAGGGGACAAACATATGACCATATAATGTAATTTATTTTACTCTATTGGTAATGGCATAAGGTCAAGTTTAAGGAATACTGAACTATTGCGTTACTTGATTTAGACCGGTGATGAGTGTAGTATGAGTTGCAGGACTTTATTGATTTCTGTTGATGACAGAAGCTTTAAATTGTTTAATTACATTACACTATAGTCATTCCACTGCAAATTTCAGCGGTATCTAATATTAGACATCTCACTCGTTTTCTAAAAGGGAGTTTTCTGTATGTCATAACAAACAGAATTAATTTGAATACAGTTAACAAAACACTCAGCCACTGATTTAATGCCAACAACAAAAATACTAATGTTCAGCTTCAAATACTGTGTGCCTTTGCTAGCTTTTCAGCAACATGTTTTAGATACACCTGCCGAAGTTTATCTATTATTATATACAGTATAGCTCAATACTTCGTCCTATCTATATGTAAATAATAAACATTATATTTATTTCAGAAACAACAAGAAAGATAAAACTTTCTTAGTTTTTTTCACTACTCCGAGTCAATCCCTAAAAGATTCGATTGTCTCTGATTCCAGGAACTGGGAATCAAACCACGCTATTGATAAGGAAAGGAGTAGTGATGTGTCATTTTTCTTATTAATACATTTTGACTCATTGCGTGTTAGATTTTTATTAAGAAAATGCACCAGTCTGATCTGTACATGTTACAAATATAATAACAAAAAAAAGAAATCTTTTGCTGGGAGTCGATTCACGGATCTTGAGAGTCATTCTGGTAATTGGTCAGTTGGGAAAGTTTTTTTTTGAAAGTACAAAATTATTTTATGGGGGGCTTGGTGGTTAGTACGTTTGCCTCACACCTCCAGGGTCGGGGGTTCGATTCCCACCTCCGTCATGTGTGTGTGGAGTTTGCATGTTCTCCCTGTGCCTCGGGGGTTTCCTCCAGGTACTCCGGTTTCCTCCCCCGGTCCAAAGACATGTATTGTAGGTTGATTGGCATCTCTAAATTGTCCACAGTGTGTGATTGCTTGAGTGAATGAGAGTGTGTGTGCCCTGTGATGGGTTGGCACTCTCTCCAGGGTGTATCCTGCCTTGATGTCCAATGACGCCTGAGATAGGCACAAGCTCCCCGTGACCCGAGAATAGATCGGATAAGCGGTAGACAATGAATGAAAATTATTTTATAAATAAAGTTATATTTGCAAACAAAGTAAACCAAGGTTTACAAATGATATAGAAACAATATTAGTTGATATTTATATATTAATTCGAGTTAATCCATTAATATTAAGAACACATTTGAAAAGCAGTTCCATTAAACAGGATGCATGTAAGTGCTATGTCATAAGGTTTGTCCTCAGCCAAGATCACATGAAGTTCATGATTACATCTTTCTTTCTTTCTTTCTTTCTTTTTCTTTCTTTCTTTCTTTCTTTCTTTCTTTCTTTCTTTCTTTTGCACAGAATAGAGAAAATCTTCCTTTTTCACCCAGACATCCTGAGGGATACAAACCTTTGCACTTTATTGTGTCAAGACTGTAACACACACCACATATATACCACATGTATAATTAATTGGTTGGATGAAATGGTACCCAGAAGCCTATAGTTGCAGAAATTGTGTTATAAAGTGTAAATAATTAATGTGAGTAAAACAAGGGTTATGGTTAGGGTTGGGTTAAGATTGTACTGTAAAAATCATTGTGCTAAATAAACAAATCATCATATCCCCAGTGTTAAAGAAATCAATGAGGATATGTCAATGCAAATCTAGAGTCAGATAGTAAACTCAAAATCACATACCTGATCAGTGAGCCAGTTTATTAGCAGTTACATAGCTGTCTTGAATATTGGTGCATTTCAAAAAAATGCATATTAATACAAATGAATAGAGCTTAGCATGTTTATGAGGGAAACCATAATGAGTGTTAGCTTTAGTGTCCGTTTTTTATTAAGAAAACGTATTAGTCAGTTTATTATTGTGTATTATTTTCACCGGTATATAAAATAATTCTCAGGGTTATTTCTAAAATGATGAAACTGACATTGCGATAGTAATATTTGCACATGGCCAATCCCCTGAGCACTGAGGAGTTGTTTCAAAGAAGGTGTGAGTCAGAGAGCCAGGGTTAGTTCAGCATGACACAAAGCGGTCAGGGGTTGGTGAGGAGCTGTGATTGAATTAGAGTGGGGAGCGTGTGAAGAGCCAGGTCCACGTTTAGGACAGAAAGCTCTCTGTGCCCTGCCTGCAGACAGGAAACTACCAGGCTCACTCCGATTAAGCCTGCTTCCTTTCTCGTTGCTTTTACCTCTACACGACCCTCTGGCCTTATGACCTCCGCTCTGAAAGTGGCAGTGCTCCAGCAGAGGCCTGGCAGACATAATGGACACTCACACAATGTACACACCACACAGGGCATACAGGACACACACACACACACACACACACACACACACACACACACACACACACACACACACCCACACACACACACACACACACACACACACCCACACACACACACACACACACACACACACACACACACACACACACACACACACACAGGCACACACACATGAAAAACCACTCACTCATTCAAAATTGCACATAACTTCAATTCAAAAACAATATGCTCTTTTTTGGCAGTTGGTTGGGATGCCTTGCTGAAGAATTCAACAGACATCAGAGACTATGAATTAAAATGTCAAGCCTGACTGTATTCAGCACAACTCCACTACTCCTGTCTCTCTTCCTTCTTTTGGCCCCAAACAAATTGTGCTGGTAATTTTTTCCTCTCCAGGAGTTTTGGGAGTGGTAATATGAAGCACCTGTAGCCACACAGAGGCCAAAGTATTGCTGCAGGAGTGTGTGACCTGTACATAATCTCGCACACACACACACACGCACGCACGCACGCACACACACACACACACACACACACACACACACACACACACACACACACACACACACACACACAGGGTGAGTGATATGACAAAATATCATATCATGAAATTTAAAGACTACTAGATTACTAAGATACACAATATGTATCACATTGTTTGCCTGTTGAATTTAATATCTACAAAAATAACTTGCTTAAAACAAGAGAAAAATGTAAAAAATCTAATAATGCATTATTATTATCATCATTATTATTATTATTATTAATAATAATAACGATAATAATAGTGGGGCATGGTGGCTTGGTGGTTAGCACGTTTGCCTCACACCTCCAGGGTTGGAGGTTCAATTCCCGCCTCCGCTGTGTGTGTGTGGAGTTTGCATGTTCTCCCTGTGCCTCAGGGTTTCCACCGGGTACTCTGGTTTCCTCCCCTAATCTAGCCATGGGGGTCACAGTCCAGTGACTTCTGTGCCGGTCCCAAGCCCGGATAAATAGAGAGGGTTGCGTCAGGAAGGGCATCCGGCGTAAAACATTGCCAAATTTAACCATGCGAATCGTCAGTATGAATTTCATACCGGATCGGTCGAGGCCCGGGTTAACAACGACCGCCATCGGCGCCGTTGACCTACAGGGCGCCGGTGGAAATTGGGCTACTGTTGGTCGAAGAAGTAGAGGAGGGAGGAGAGTGCACAGACAGAGAGAGAAGAGGAAAGGTAAGAGTGTAGGACTGAGAATAGGAACTCTGAATGTTGGTACTATGACAGGGAAAGGTAGAGAGCTGGCTGATGTGATGGAGAGAAGGAAGGTGGATATACTGTGTGTACAGGAGACCAGGTGGAAGGGTAGCAAGGCTCGTAGTATAGGAGCAGGATTCAAGCTGTTTTATTATGGTGTGGATAGTAAGAGAAATGGGGTAGGTGTGGTCCTGAAGGAGGAGTTTGTAAGGAATGTCCTGGAGGTGAAGAGAGTGTCAGACAGGGTGATGAGTCTGAAGTTAGAGATTGAAGGGGTGATGTTGAATGTTGTTAGTGGTTATGCCCCACAGGTAGGTTGTGAGTTAGAGGAGAAAGAGAGATTCTGGAGTGAATTAGATGAGGTGATGGAGAGTATTCCCACGGGTGAGAGAGTGGTGATAGGAGCGGATTTTAATGGACATGTTGGTGAGGGGAACACAGGTGATGAGGAGGTGATGGGCAAGTTTGGAGTTAAGGAAAGGAACCTTGAAGGACAGATGGTAGTGGACTTTGCTAAGAGGATGGACATGGGTGTGGTTAACACTTATTTTCAGAAGAGGGAGGAGCATAGAGTGACTTACAAGAGTGGAGGTAGGAGAACACAGGTAGACTACATTCTATGTAGAAGAGGCAATCTGAAAGAGATTAGTGACTGTAAAGTGGTAGTGGGAGAGAGTGTAGCCAGACAGCATAGGATGGTGGTGTGTAGGATGACTTTGATGGTCTGTAAGACGAAGAGGTCAAAGATAGAGAAGAAAACCAAGTGGTGGAAGCTGAAAAAGGAGGAATGTTGTGAGGAATTTAGACAGAAGTTGAGGCAGGCTCTGGGTGGTCAGGTAGTGCTGCCAGATGACTGGGAAACTACAGCAGAAGTGATCAGGGAGACAGGGAGAAAGGTGCTGGGTGTGTCATCTGGAAGGAGGAAAGAAGATAAGGAGACTTGGTGGTGGAATGAGGAAGTTCAGGATAGTATCCAGAGGAAGAGGTTAGCCAAGAAGAAGTGGGACATGGACAGGACTGAAGACAATAGACAGGAATACAAGGAGTTACAGCGCAGAGTGAAGAGGGAGGTGTCTAAGGCCAAGCAGAAGGCATATGAAGAGTTGTACACTAGGTTAGACACTACAGAAGGAGAGAAGGACTTGTACAGGTTAGCTAGGCAGAGGGATCGAGATGGGAAGGATGTGCAGCAAGTTAGAGTTATTAAGGATAGAGATGGAAGGGTGCTCACAAGTGAGGAGAGTGTACAGAGGAGATGGAAGGAGTACTTTGAGGAGCTGATGAATGAGGAAAATGAGAGGGAAAAAAGAGTAGAAGGGGTGAACTCTGTGGAACAAAAAGTAGATAAGATTAGAAAGGATGAAGTCAGGAAGGCTTTGAAGAGGATGAAAAGTGGGAAGGCAGTTGGTCCTGATGACATTCCGGTGGAGGTCTGGAAGTGTCTGGGAGAGGCAGCAGTGGAATTTTTAGCTAATTTGTTCAACAGGGTTTTAGAGAGTGAGAGGATGCCTGAGGAATGGAGAAGAAGTGTGTTAGTGCCGATCTTTAAGAATAAGGGTGACGTGCAGAGTTGCAGTAACTATAGGGGGATAAAGTTGATGAGCCATACAATGAAGGTATGGGAAAGAGTAGTGGAAGCTAGGTTAAGGAAGGTAGTGGAAATTTGTGAGCAGCAGTATGGCTTCATGCCCAGAAAGAGCACAACGGATGCAATTTTTGCTCTGAGGATTTTGATGGAGAAGTATAGGGATGGTCAGAAGGAGTTGCACTGTGTGTTTGTAGACTTGGAGAAAGCATATGACAGGGTGCCAAGAGAAGAGCTGTGGTACTGTATGAGGAAGTCAGGAGTAGCGGAGAAGTATGTCAGAGTGGTGCAGGACATGTATGAGAGGAGCAGGACAGTGGTGAGGTGTGCTGTAGGTCAGACAGAGGAGTTCAATGTGGAGGTGGGACTGCATCAGGGATCGGCTCTGAGCCCCTTCCTGTTTGCTATAGTGATGGACCAGTTGTCAGAGGAGGTCAGACAGGAGTCTCCTTGGACAATGATGTTTGCAGATGACATTGTGATCTGTAGTGAGAGCAGGGAGCAGGTGGAGGAAAACCTGGAGAGGTGGAGGTTTGCACTGGAGAGAAGAGGAATGAAGGTCAGTCGTAGTAAGACTGAGTACATGTGTGTGAATGAAAGGGAGGGAAGTGGAACAGTAAGGTTACAGGGTGAAGAGGTGAAGAAGGTACAGGAGTTTAAGTACTTGGGGTCAACAGTCCAGAGTAATGGAGAGTGTGGGAAAGAGGTAAAGAAGCGAGTGCAGGCAGGTTGGAATGGGTGGAGAAAGGTGTCGGGAGTTCTGTGTGATCAGAAAATATCAGCGAGAATCAAGGGGAAGGTGTACAGGACAGTGGTGAGACCGGCCATGCTGTATGGTTTAGAGACAGTGTCACTGAGGAAGAGACAGGAGTCAGAGCTCGAGGTAGCAGCGCTGAAGATGTTGAGGTTCTCTTTGGGAGTGACAAGATTGGACAGGATTAGGAATGAGTACATCAGAGGGACAGCTCATGTTGGACGTTTGGGGGACAAAGTTAGGGAGGCCAGATTAAGATGGTTTGGACATGTTCAGAGGAGGGACAGTGAGTATATTGGTAGGAGAATGTTGGACATGGGGCTGCCAGGCAGGAGGCAAAGAGGAAGGCCAAAGAGGAGGTATATGGATGGAATTAATGAGGATATGAAGCTAGTGGGTGCAAGGGTTGAGGATGCAGAAGATAGGGATAGGTGGAGAGAGATGATTCGCTGTGGCGACCCCTGAAGGGAAAAGCCGAAAGAAGAAGAAGAAGAAGAAGACTCTGGTTTCCTCCCCTGGTCCAAAGACATGCATTGTAGGTTGATTGGCATCTCTAAATTGTCTGTAGTGTATGAGTGTATGAGTGAATGAGAGTGTGTGTGTGCCCTGTGATGGGTTGGCACTCCGTCCAGGGTGTATCCTGCCTTGATGCCCAATGATGCCTGAGCACAGGCTCCCCGTGACCCGAGTATAGATCGGATAAGCGGTAGATAATGAATGATAATAATAATAATAGTCATGATATTGATAATAATAATCATTTGTTTTATTTATTTATTTTTACAATTTTAAAGATTCAAAATGGAACAAAATTTGAATATCAAACTTTTTTCCCCTGAAAAAGCTATTATAATTATTTCAGATATTTCAAATAAGTGTATTGTGATACAATCTATCACAATATTTATATTATAGTACCACATTTCCCATCTCTATCAAAATATATCAACATATATCAAAAAACCTCTTCAAAGCCATTTTTATCTCATCTATCCCTTTTTACATGCCTAAAAGCATCAACAGTCAGACATTAGCTGTCATCTATCATCTACATAAAATGTAAACCCATGAAGATACATTACATTTAGACCAGGCCACTGGAGACTCTAGAGAATTGACCTGCTATAGTGACAGTCTCATAAAAAAACCCTTCACCCATATAGAGACACACAGTCTTGTGTTGAGGGGAAAACATTCCTGTGACTGTGCACTAGAGTCAGCTTTTATCAGTGTCACCTCCTATTGCACTTCATCAAGCCTCAAACTCTCCACATTCAACAAGATATTGTCAGTGTGCAATGAAGTCACAGTCTGATAACCATCTCCAGATGAACAGAACTTTTCAGCATGGGCTTTCATACTAATATCTAATCTAGAAGGTTCATAAATGTTTACGACAAATGATTTAAGCTTGTGTTGTGGTTTTCAGTTCTACAAGTGCTCTGGCTACAAAACTTGATTACCTGGTTATCTGTAACTGTACTTAGTATGATTAGTTTACTTTGTATAATTAAATCACATTACTTTTAGTTTAAAAGAGTTACAGAGTAAAAAATAGGAAGGAAGTCTGGGAGCAAATTAAAAGGCGGTATGTGCAAATATGAAGCAATTCATTCGTTTATTGTCTACCGCTTATCCGAACTATTCTTGGGTCACAGGGAGCCTGTGCCTATCTCAGGCATCATTGGGCATCAAGGCAGGATACACCCTGGACAGAGTGCCAACCCATCACAGGGCACACACACACTCTCATTCACTCACACACACAATTTAGAGATGCCAATCAACCTACCATGCATGTCTTTGGACCGGGGGAGGAAACCGGAGTACCCGGAGGAAACCCCCGAGGCGCAGGGAGAACATGCAAACTCCACACACGGCGGAGGTGGGAATCGAACCCCAACCCTGGAGGTGTGAGGCAAACGTGCTAACCACTAAGCCACCCCCATGAAGCAATTCAGTTTGATCCAAATAAAGCGCTTTCCTATCAAAAGTCTTGACTTTCCTATTGAAAGTCAAATGTTTCACAGCAGCAATGCCTGAGACAGGAACAAGGAAACAACATGATAATCATTCTGCAAATGGCACGAGACAAAACAAGTGGAGATATCACCATTTCACAGCTCAACAATTAACATGGAGAAATATACAGGTAAGCCATTAGCTAACAGAGTGAGCTAAACTAGTTACAGATCTTTGATGCTTTACAGAGTGAAAAGTTTGTCTTCAACCCAAGATGTCACGTTGATGTTCAGTAGAGATTGCCTATTGTGTTAAATATATCAAAGTTCTGTTACATCCTATTGGTAAAATTCAGGATAATGTGTAAAAGGAAAGGTTGCTATCTAGCTATGTAGCTTGAAACATGTATGAATTAAGACGAGCTAACTAGCTAATGAACCAAGCAAGCTACTGAAACAACAACAGTGTTTGCCAGTTAGCTATTGAGCTAATGATGCCTTTATTTATATACTTTTAATAATGGAGGTAGTGTTCACTTCAGTACAGCAGACTTGTTTTGTTAAAATACATTTTCAAAAAGGAATCATTTTTGTGTCAATTGCAGACACATTGAGAAGTAATTTGTAAAGTATTTGCTAAAGTAGAGCTACTCCAAATGATTTTCTTTTTACTTTTTCATTCATCTGATGTTGGGAACTCTGTAGCTATCTCATGTTGACTGCTAAAACAGTGCTTGGTGAGTAAACATGACCACATGTAATACCTTACTACTCATTTCACAAATCACACACCACTTACTTTAAATGTGGGGTGTGATTCTTTTCATCCTGTGGAGCGTGGGCTATATTAAGGCCATATGTAACATGCTGGGCTTCTCTGGCAATAAAAACAGGGCTTTATTAAACGTGAGTTCAGGGCTCGAACCCCCTATTAGATAGAGTTTCAGGGTCAGACGCTTTCTATTATCTACTCACATGATGCAAGGTTAGTCCCAATCCCTCTGTTCAGCTTCACCTAGTGCTCATTATGCTGAATATGCTTCACACCTAGACAAGAGTCCTTTAAATATCTACATTTTTTGTTTTGAATCACAGTATGTCTAGACACCAGCTCCTTCTCCAGTAAACACACACACACACACAGACACACACACAGACACAGACACAGACACACACACAGACACACACACACACACACACACACACACACACACACACACACACACACACACACACACACACACACACACACACACACACAGACATAGCTAATTACAGAGTAAGCATCTATAACAGTGAATTCCCACATAACACTAAGTCACAATAACTACTGATAATGTGATTTTCTAAACAATTTAATGTAATTTTTTTTTTCAACAAACACTTTTAAAAGTAGATTTAAAAGTACCAATTAAAGAACACTTAACAACTGACTCACAAAATCAATGAGGATATCATTTTTATTTAATAAAACAAAGTTTGACTATAGTTATGCTGTTAAGTATTAAGCCAAAGCAGACACAGACAATTAAACTGTAGAATGTGAGTGCAGAAGCTTTTGGGCACTGGATCCTGTCCAGCTCTGAGGGATGCTCATCATCACTGCTGGTTTAAATGACCTTCTGGCAGCCAGAGACATGCAGGTGTGTGTGTGTGTCTCACATTGTACATGAAGACAGATGTGAAAAAACACAATGCTTTTATACAGAAGTAATGTCTTCCATAAAATACAGGACTATTCATTTCACACACTGGAAAAAAAACAACATGGACGTAGACGTACGAGATAAGGCTGTTATAGTGAGTCAGTGTGCTAACAGCAAGAAAGCTAGCATAGAGCTTAGAGTTTAGAGTTTATTGTGCAGATGTTGCTTAATTCTCTGAAGAGCCCAGACAGCGCAAAAAAGCGAGAGAATGATTTTAAAGCATGGGGACGTCTATGAAAATCCTGTAGAAGTAGATTTTAATTGTTGATGTAGAGTGTTTTTTCTCTCCAGGAGCTGTTTAAGTCAACTCATCACACAATGGAAACAGATTACATTTAATAGTCTCTCTCTCTCTCTCTCTCTTTCACTTTCTCTGTATACAGAAGCTCACCTGAGCCAGGCCCTAAGGTGTGTGTATATCTCTTTCTCCCTCACTCTCTCAAGTCTTTTCTGATCTCTATCCAGACAGCAGCAAGTTCAGTCAGTAGACCTCTCCCTGGAGGAAACCGGGCTCTTTAGAAATTCTAATGAACAGGTACATTCAAGCTATACACACAAAATGATGTCCATTCATTCACGCACACACACATGCATGTATTAAACACATTTACACACACACACACACACACACACACACACACACACACACACACACACACACACACACACACACACAAAAAAAATACATACATATACATCATGGGGCATCATGGCAGAAGATTGAAAAGGAGTGAAACAGGAAGAGAAAGACAGTTTTTGGAAGAGTGTTGTACCTGGCAAAAATACAGCAAAATTGTAATTAATGACCATGATTGGTTCCAGTTGCATAAAATTCCAAGCTGAACCCAAGCCTCAAGCAAAATGTTTTAATATTCCATCCCGCTGAGGCTGTCAGTGCACACGCATAATCTGCACTCTAATGAGCATGATCAGCAGTCGATCAGATATGAAAGTGATACATGCACACACCTGTTTGTTTAAAAAAACCACGTAAATCTCTGATGAGTGCACATCACTGCTGCTTTGAGGTGAGCAGAGACAGGATCCAGTGCTGGAGATGGGCCAAGGGCTGTTGGGATAGGGGATGTCCCTAGTTTCTCTCTCTCTTAATTTTCTATTGATCTGTTGCCCACCCATGCTGCTAGTCTCTCTCTCTCTCTCTCTCTCTCTCTCTCTCTCTCTCTCTCTCTCTCTCTCTCTCTCTCTCTCTCTCTCTCTCTCTCACACACACACACGAACACACACACACACACACTGCCAGCCTGTCAGTGGATAACTCTTGGCAATAGAATGATATGTTTTGGCCTCTCAGGCTCTATGAGTAAACTATAGAAAGGACATCTGAAAACTGAAAGCTCACCCACAGCTCATGACATATACCATGTCATCAGGCAGAACTCTTTGTCATCAACTCTGTCTCTTTGTCATTTTACTTTGTCCATGCCTCTGTACTTTTCTCTCTACCACACACGCGTGTGATAGATTACTTTGGGAATCATTTCCAGATGCTCTTCAATATTTCTAACATTTTAACACCTTAAATGACACTTAACCTCAGTTAATTATGTTCAGTATTAATGAGATCCAGAAGCACTGGAGAACAATCCTCTGATGCTGTAGCAGTCATTTATAATATTGAACACCCATCCCTTGCAAGCCATTCACCTGTCTCAAAGTACAAACAAGCTCTGAGCTTTTCCAGGACAGCTTTTCTTGGATATGGCAGCACGTGTCAGGGAGAAGTGTGGCAGACCAGCTGAGTGCATTTCAAAGGTTTGGAGACACCTATCCTTTCCAAAAATGTTTATTTAAATTAATAAATCAATTTTCTTCCTTGGCCGCCAACTAAACAAATAGTTTGTGCAAAAATGAAAAGTGCACCACTTCCTCTGTACTCAAAATGTATTTAATCATCCAACACATGTTTGCCATCTTTCGTTTTGCTCTGAATCTCAACAAAAGTCTATGTCACTCAAATCTTTTTGGACAATATGGACATGTATTGATCCATTGATTAAACATTTGTTAATATAGACGATTAAGGCAAAATCAAGGCAACATGAAAGAACTTTCATTAAAGATGGAGAAGACTCACCATCCACTATAACAGGAACACTGATACTACACATTCATCTAATTAGCCAATCAGCAGCAATGCAGTACATTCATGTAGAAACAGGGAAAGAGCATTAATCGATGTTCAAACATCAGAATGGGGGGAAAACATGATTTCAGTGACTTTGACCATGACATGGTTGTCGGCGCCAGATGGACTGGTGTGAATATTTAAGAAAACACTGATCTTCTGGGATTTCTGTACAAACAGTATCTAAAGATTATGCAGAGTAAAGCAAAACATCAGTTATCAGGCACAAATGCTTTCTCGATTACGGAGGACAATGGGCTGAAAGTAACTCAGATAACCACGCTTTACAACTATGGTGAGCAGAAAAGCATCTCAGAATGCACTACATGTCCAGCCATCAGATTAATAGACTACAACGGCATAATACCACATAAGCTTCCACTCCTCTCAGCCAAGATTAGGAATTTGCAGTGGACTACAACGGGCACCGAAATTGCATAATTGAACAGTAGAAAATCTTTGCCTGGTTTTCAGCTCTCCAGTTCTCCAGATGAGCCTTTTTCTGCTGTGCTAATTCCTTCCTCGAGGAAGAGTTCATTGTTCCATCTCTGTTTTAGTATATATGATTTCCTTCTTCAAAACAGTTTTAGTAAAGGCCAGCTCTTCCTCTTTTCTTTCAAACTGGTCTGTCTTCACTCTCTGTTAATGTCACTTCTAAAGGCACAACAAGGGTAAATTCATGGGACCAGAGTTTATGCCTTTCCTTAATTTTGCTTAGAAATTGTTATCACATGGATCCACAAGTTTAAGTTCACTGGCATATCTTTAGTTTCTGCAACAAGCATAAAATCTTCTCTGAAGATTCTAGTTAGACTTAGTTAGCAAGTAAGAATTCCTTGGTTAAGAATTGATGGCCCATGCATATTTTAGGTCAACATTTGTGACGATAACTTCGATTATATTCTACATTAATCAATATGCATTGACAATAAAGTCTATGAGTGCTTCACTGCTCCCTGTTTGGGGTCGCCACAGCGGACCAACTGGTCTGCACAACAGGTTGGCACATGTTTTACACCGGATGCTCTTCCTGACGCAACCCTCCCATTTTTCCGGGCTTGGGACCGGCACTGCATCCAGTGGCTGGGGTTTGGGCATTGACTGGGAATTGAAGCCGGGCTTTCCGCATGGTAGGTGAGAAACCTACCACTGAGCCACCAATGCCCCCATGACTGCTTCACTAACTTTCTATATAACCCAGAGATTTGTCATGCTGATCAACTCAACTCAATCTTTTGATCAAACCAGAGCAGCTTAATTTGGTTAAGGTCAGGTGACTAAATTGTCATTTTTTGAAATGTCATTTCATTACAGACAGCACTGGATTCTTCCTCACTTAATATTTCTTTGGGATGTGCTGTGGGAATATTTTACAAAAAGATAAGGTGTCCCCAAATATTTGATACACAATGTAAGCCTTGTGATGCTGAGATACATTGGAGGGTAATTCACAGCAGAAAGATTCTCCATCTGTTTTATGTCTTTTTCTTATGCCCTTGCATCAGGGGGAAAAGAAAGAAAGAAAGAATGAAAGAAAGAAAAGAGTCCTCTTTTTTCAGATTCACATAAAGCTTGAGATATTTGATGATTTATAGGGAGGGGAAGAGAGAGTGGGTGAAGGTGGGGGTAGGAAGGGGTGGGAAGGGTTAGGAGGGTGGATGGCAGGGGGGTTTAAACATGATGCAAACCATTTGGAGAGGGGAGTGCAGGCTGCCAGCACAGCCTGCTCTGTTTAAACTGGAGAGGAAGTGACCGTATATACAGCATGCCAGCAACCACGCTCTCTTCTCCTTCACACACACACATTCACTATCACAGAGGTCAGTCCATGGCCATTGGCTGCAGTGGGTGTTTGTTATTATAATATTATGTTTCTTTACATCACCATCCCGGCCACCGTCACCATTATTATCATTATTCCTATTATTACAATCTATGAGACTCAGGGGCAGACAGCAGGGCAAGAAGAAAGGGTGCATGAGGAGGACAGAAAATTAAGAGGAAAAAAAAGGACCGGCTGAAAAATGAAAGACAGAGTGCGAGGGAGGATTGGAGGTCAGCATTTTCCCTCAACACCCCTCCATGACTTAATCTCACTGCACTCTGTGCAAGACCTTCCCAGGGCCACAGGCGCACCACACGAAGAACTGGAGGAGAAAGAGAAGAGAAGGAGGATGATGGGAGCTTTGTTGGACCACAGCTGAAGTTGTGAGTGACCTCTACCGCCTCCTTATGACATACGTATAAAATTGCATGGTCCACGATGAGCGTTGAGAACACCATACGATTCTCATCATGTGCAGAAGCAAATCAGAGTGACGTGGCGTGGCAAAACATCCCACATTATACTTTCATTAGGTTCTTCAAAATTCACATGAATGATGCATTTTGATAATTTAATGATTTTTTTTTAAATAAAAGCCAGGGTGAGGAGAGTCAGATGCCAGGTTAGCTTTGGGGATGCATCTTTTCTTTAATTGACAAGCTCTGACAGAGTGCTGGGTATAATGTGATGAGGTTCGCACTGCTCTGACCTCAGGCAACAGCCAGACAGTATGACATGGTTGCAGTGCAGGTGTCAGGTGCTGGGCGTGTACAAATAATGGGGTAAAGGGGACTTGGAGCCCAGATGTCATTATTAAAAGGGTTTGGTTGAATGCTTTTACACTAGGATGTAACCATGTATGAATATTATTCGTATTCGTAAAAACAGATGATGTTGTAACCAGATACAAATATTTTTTTCAGTTTACTGAAAACAAATTGTTCTGCTCGTGGAGCACTAGACACAAGTTTGAGTGGCAGATTTCCATTTGCCTTGATCTTCTAAGTGCGATGCATGTCCCTATGCCTCTGGCCATAAATTGACTGAAACAGTGTGTCTTATGATTTCATGGATCGTTTGTTGTACTCTGCTCCTTTAATTCTATTTGTACTCTTTGGTGTCATCATTCAAGGAGCTACAGGACCCTCTGTACCATGATGCTGAATGCCTGTGCTCACTCAATACAAATACAGGCAAATACAATTTCAGTCGAATATTGCTTTTCGAAAATGTCCTCAGTAGAGCTGCCACATTTCAGATGCTGTGCACAGGGCAACATATCTCTCCTGGGGTTTTCAAAAGATCATTTAATTCGTACAAAAACATTTTTCACGTTTTTCTAAATTCTCTGTTGTTATTAAAAAAGATATTAAACATAGGGGTTCTATATTTTGGTGTTATATATTGCACTCTTTTCATGTTTGTCCACACCCACTTCTAGTTGAAGACATACAGATATTTATAGGACTAAACAGATCCAAAAACAGATAGCGGCATGTTGAGGCAAACCTCAGTGAGCTTACCCTGTTGGTGTGGTTATTTCGAGCAGATGAAAATGCCATTTGAATTGAGATGCAGGCCTTGCTTATGAGAGACAGTCCTTGTCTTTTTCAACATGAACTCTTGTTCGGGTCAAATACAGTGAGAACACATTGTAGCTGTGACGTAAACCAAACATGCTATGCATTATGAGTTACAGGCAGGCATTTATTTTTTTTATTTTTATTTTTTTTACATTTTAGCTGCCTAAATGGACATGTGTGATGCAAAATGAGTGCCGGAAAACAGAGCAGGAGTACTGCAGATGTCTGGGGCAAAGAACACACAAAAATGCTGGAAATAGTTCACAAAATACTGATGTTTTTTATATTATTCATTCATATGATTATTAATTTTTTTTTTATTTAGCTCTGTGTTCTTCAGGCTTGTTTGTGTTCTGGGATTTCCATGCAGGCTTGCAAAAGTTTGTTTACATTCTCCATTGTAATTTTTCACTAGTGAATGACAGCCTTTCTTTTTTGTCCAACTACATTTAAAGCCACACTCCTTCCCATACAGGCCATTAGCCAGTGTTTTGATGTGTCTTTGATTAGACTAGATGCAAACCAAAAGTATTTGTTTCACTCAGATTCAGACTAATGGCAAATAGGTGAAAAAGCTCTTGAGTAAGGTAGGAATGTTCAATAATAAAGCACGGGGATGGACAATATTACGTCATACAAGGGTGAAACCTGTAGTGGAGATTGATGGGATCCAACTGATGCTGTCCAAGGCAGCTGGCACAGAGAATGCGTGAGAGCACAGATAAGTCAACCACTCGCATTGCCACATGTACAACAGCCCACTGCCAGATACACACTCACACTTAAGAAGAAGCTATATCTCAATGTCTGTTGCTCTGCATACACCCATAACACACACACACACACACACACACACACACACACACACACACACACACACACACACACACACACACACACACACACACACACACACACACACACACACACACACACACACACACACTGCCTCTCATTTCCTGGGTTTCTGGCAGAATGAGTCACATCCACAGTCAGGAAGGGATGGAGAGACTCATCTGGTTTCACAAGAGGACAGAGTGGAGGAGGCCAGGGTGGCACTGGGGATCAGTAACCACACTAAGTTGCACGGAACAACCCCAAACCTCCATCTGATCCTGCTTAGCTACACACACACAGATTAATGTGTGTGTCTGTGTGTGTGTGTGTGTGTGTGTGCGTGTGCGCGCATTTTTGGATTGCCACAGAATGTAGATAGCAGGTGAAAAAGCTTGAATGTGGAACTGAGGTCTTTAAAAAATGTCTTCCTTGCATGCTGACAGTCTATATGATCTATATGATTAAAACCACTTCAACACACTTGTAAATACATCTGATAGGTTGACAACTGCTATCTGTTTGTGGCCATGCGAGTGCTCATAAGTGTCTGTTGTGCACTCGCATGTGCGTGTAAGAGTGTGCGTGCAGGGCCGTTGTGCTGCTGGTGGCTGGGCTTCAGGATTGTGTCGAGGGTGTCTGTAATAAATGTGCCCGAGCGCGAGGGCCCAAAAGATATATCACAGACAGAGGGGAGCAGAGAGAGTGCACTGGGGAGGGGGAGAGAGTAGGATAGATGGGTGAGGAAAAAAAGAGGAGGTGGTGTGGAGGGGAGGGTTAGACGAGGGGAGGGGGCCTGGTTTCTCCTGGGTCCTGCTATGTTTCCCATTATGTAAGCCCTGGTCACCGGCAGCATGCCAGCAGGCAAAATAAAAGAGTCTCTCTGGCTTGGCACGGCTCGTATTTTCCTATCCTCGGCGCGGGGTCAGGGAGGGGTCAGGCAGCTGGATGGGGCGCTGGGGGGATTGTGGGGTCTGGGCTGGCCTCCAAAACCCAAAAGGCTCAGGGTTCAAGTACCAGCTGAAAGCAATCAGGGGGAAAGCTGGGAGTGCCACAGCTGCTCCGTGCAGCGCTCTACTGTGGCCCAACAATCTCCCTCTCTCTCTCTCTCTCTCTCTCTCTCTCTCTCTCTCTCTCTCTCTCTCTCTCTCTCAGCAAACTATAGAAAAAATCAGCATACTTTCAACATGAAGGCAAGAGTGTGTGTGTGTATGTGTGTGTGTGTGTGTGTGTGTGTGTGTGTCTTTGTTTATGCGTGTGCGTGCGTGCATGTGCCTATGAGGTCAAAGTAAAGCTAAAATGGAAAACAATAATTCTATTGCAATTTGCCTCAACCACACTGAATGGTACATGGTGTATTTGGGACCATGTATAATGTACGAAGGCTTTTGCGAGTGTCTCTGACTGATGCTGATGTCACTAGGAATTAGCACAAACACTACGTTCCGATGGATGTCTACTGGCTTCCCAGAACACAATGCTAATGTAGCAGTAGTGCAAGCTGTGAATCACGATTGGCACTGTCAGTGTGTGTGCATGCATGTGTGTGAGTGTGTGTGTGTGTTTGTGTGCGTGTGTATGCACGTTATGACTCAACTGATGGGCGGAATAGACAGCAGAGAAGGGAGTCAGGGTGGGGATAGCATTACTTACCCTGACAAAGCATTTACCCAGACATGACCCTTCTGCTGGGCATTTATGGTCAGTCTTGTACCCTCATACACACAGACACAACACCTCTCACTCACCATTCACACCTACTTTCACTGCTGGAGGGCAGAAAGTGACCCACTGTTACCCTTGGGGGTCAGTGTAACCACTAAAACAACACAGTCCAGATGATCATGGTTTGGCGGAGCAGCGTGTGCCCTCCACAAAACACAAAGTGACCACAAAAAAGTGAGTGAATGCGGAGAGTGAGAGTGTGGGGTCAAAGCCAAAGTTCACATGTAATGAATCCTGCTATGTTTTTTATGGTGTCAAATTGAGGTCTTTAATGTTAATGAAAAAAAGAAGTTATAATTAACATGTGGTCTATTTAGATATTTAACAAAAACACATTTCTGTCCTTTCAACACATTTTAAAAATGAAAATACATAATTTTCTTCGGAATTAACATTTCTTATGATGCTTATGATGCCCTGTTGACATCATCTTTTCAGTTTATGCTTTTTTAAATGTAGTTTTGTCCACTTTTTGATGAGGCGACAGAAAAAGAGGAGGCAGTGTATGGAATGTCGCCTATATATAAAACATATTCATGACATATTCATCAATTTAACAAAAAGCTTTAAAGACTTGAATCCAATCTAGTTCCATCAAATTTCTGTGTATTAAAACCTGTGATTAGTTGATGCCACTAAACTAACCCGGGATGAAGTTCATACACATAGACAGCTCCAGTATCTTTGCCTTGAGACTCATGCTGATGATGTGACATGTATATATCATGCTTTCTTTTTTGGTTTAGCGTCACTCCTCTTTCCTTATCCACAACATCAAAATTAGGGCAAACCTGAAGGAAAAACAAAAGGTATGCAAAAGGAGAAAACATCAAAACGTTAAGAATAGGACAGATATAAAGTAAAGAAAAAAAGAATGCAAATGGGAAAGATTTCGAGGAAAAGACTTTTGAGGTCTTGCAAATATAATTAATATACCTCATGTCTATATAGTTATTTAGTGGACATAGACATGGGGCTGAACACATGGTCAGGCAGTATGCCACCTCTCCTCTGCACAACAGAGAGAGAGAGAAGAGAGCGAGGGAGAGAGAGAGAGAGAGAGAGAGAGAGAGAGAGAGAGAGAGAGAGAGAGAGAGAGAGAGAGAGAGAGAGAGAGGGAGAGCTGTGCCAACTGTTTATCCAGCCCATGAACACACTGCACAACCACAGCCTGGTCAGAGAAACACCTCTGAACACCGCTGACTCATATTTCAGCACTCTGTGAGGTACTTTTATTGACTCATGTATTAAGGCAGCTAAATAATATCATTCTTCTACTCCTGACCTTAACCCCAACCTTATTAACCAAAAGAATTTTTTTAACACAGACAGTTGACATATTAAAGTAAAAACATGTGGTATTGCTATGCAATGAGGGCATTTTGCTGTTATGGTCAAAGTTCTTTTTCATTGATCAGCTTTATCTCATAATGAAACTCCATGTCTCCATATTGCCTAAAAGCATAAAAATGCTTTAAATCCTTTGCCCTGTCCCTCACAGTAACCAGATCCGAGTTGAACACACATGAAAGATCTTGGACATCACTAAACACCGCCATCATCCAAACACCAAATGAAGGATATTTGGAAAAATAGCTGTATGGTCACAGAGACAGTGTCACTGAGGAAGAGACAGGAGTCAGAGTTAGAGGTAACAGAGCTGAAGATGTTGAGGTTTTCTTTGGGAGTGACAAGATTGGACAGGATTAGGAACGAGTACATCAGAGGGACAGCTCATGTTGGACGTTTGGGGGACAAAGTTAGGGAGGCCAGATTAAGATGGTTTGGACATGTTCAGAGGAGAGAGAGTGAGTATATTGGTAGGAGAATGTTGGACATGGAGCTGCCAGGCAGGAGGCAAAGAGGAAGGCCAAAGAGGAGGTATATGGATGGAATTAATGAGGATATGAAGCTAGTGGGTGCAAGTGTTGAGGATGCAGAAGATAGGGATAGGTGGAGAGAGATGATTCGCTGTGGCGACCCCTGAAGGGAAAAGCCGAAAGAAGAAGAAGAAGAAGAAGAAGAAGAAGAAGAAGAAGAAGAAAAAGAAGAAGATTTCTCCAGTATAATTCAAGAGACTTGTAATATGTATGACAAGGTGCAATTGAGCTGTTTTTCATGTTTTCAGCCATACGACTAGACTAGAATATGTACAAAAAACATTTTAGATACAAATCTAAATATTCATAGGCACTCAGAAACACATTCAGCACACTTTTCTGCTTCATGGGTGTGCATTTGATGGCAAGTTTTTCAAAAAGTAGGAAGTGGGCACAAAAAAGGGTGGAGGAGTGTTGCTTTCAACTTGCTAAACTTTGTGCAACTTTTAGCGCGACTAGTTTTGCGTGTGATTCTGCCGCCTCCCAAAATCAGTTTAAATTACTTACTCAGAGGAATATAAACAATGTTGCTATGTGCCATATGAGTTTTCATATACATCTGGACTGCTCAATTTTATTTTTTGACTTTTATTTATGATAAAATCTTTCACTGCACCTCATCATGTAGCCTATAAGTATCTGCTTTCCTTTATATTTCCATCACATAAATATCTGCTTTCCTTTCTTTTTTCCTCATCTGCAAAAGCTAATTTTTTTCTACAAAAAAAGAGAAAAGAAATAGAAAACTACATGGTAATTACAGAACAAACATACAAAATCACAAAAACAATTGCCTGATGCTGAGTAAATGACATCACTGTAAATGTAGAATGTGGTGCAACATTCATTATTGACGTTACTCTAACAATTGGAAGCTTGAAAGTCCTGTTAGAGTGTAACAACGTAATAATTCAGCTAAATCATATTCCTTATGGTTTGAATCTTAAATATTTTCTTCATAAAATATAATCGTTCAATAATAAAAGTATAATTAAATATAATTACTCCATATGTGTCGTTTGGAGTAGGCAAAGTGAGAAAAATCATTCTTTCTGCTGTAGAAGTTCAAAACATTTTTAACAATAATTCTTTAGTAATTAAAAAAAAAAAAGAGAGAGTTTCTGGGTTTCTTGTGGTCACATACATAAGCAAAGTACGGAAAGAAAATGCAATGTAGAGCTAAAGTCTAACTAAATTCCAAAAAACACACATTCAATACACATTAAAATCCACCGCTTACATCTACCTATTTATTTTAATATGTTCATTATAACTTCAGGTTTGATAGTTGTGCTGTTAATAAAACTGTGAGTGCACCAAACATGCATTATCGCTTAAAAATAGTGGAGGGAAGGATATCCTTAAGATGATGAAGAGAATAAGCAGACTGATATGGCCAGAGGAAAGAGTGTGCAAAAGAGGGAAAATACTTTAGATATAAGGAGGATGATGGAAGGAATTAGGGCAGCCAATAAAGCAAGACAAGGCAATATGCTGTTATTAAAGTTTGCAGAAAATTTACAGGAACAGGAAATCACAAGTTATGTTTCATGACCTTTTTCAAATCTTAACACAATTTTCAATTCCACATTCTCAGTGTTTCTTCTACACAGACCTAACCAGACAAAGCCTTGAGGGGAGGATGTGCTGGAGAGGAAGACAAGAGTGAGGATAGATAGAGACAGAGGAAGGGGGGGGGGGTCTGCAAAGAATGAGAGTGAGAGCGAAACACAGAGATATGCTAGACATCATGATGATGACTGAGTGGGGCAAAAAAAACACAGGAAGTGATAGAGACAGAACTGGGGAGCCTCAGACACAAAAAGTCGAGGTGTTGTGTGGACATGTGTGTGTGTGTGTGTGTGTGTGTGTACTGAAGGAGGTATAAGTGTGGGAAACGTGTGCATGGCTGGCTGGCAGCACTGAGGACTCTATGTCGTCAGCTCGGGCCTGAGAAGGAAATGTGCAAGGGATAAGGCGGCCATGTGGCAGGATGTTATGGATTTCTAATTAGAGCAATTCATCTGTCAGCGAGGCTGCGCTTTCACTGCAGCTTTCACTGGGCTAACTGGCCTGCAGGCTCAAATCACACACCAGCATCTGCCACATACTTTGTTTACACTGCTGAACATGGCATAACCTACCCACTCTCACACCAAACACAGACGGCCTGGTTTACAAATGTAGTACTGATAAAAACTGGGCCAAACAAAACCAGTGGAGTGCATGGAGCAGATTATTTCCAGGTACGAGGTATATGCTAACAAGAACTACACACATCTAGAATATGTATATATTTTTATAAATAAATGTGCAATACTTATTTATTTATATAGATTTACACATGAAGCATGCAAGCATGCATTAACACACACACACATACACACCCACACAATTTAATATAGCATGCCACACTATCACTATGGCAACTATATTAAATATGTTAGTCTGTCACTATGGAATAGAGGCATTGGTGGCTCAGTGGTAGGTTTCTCGCCTATCATGCGGAAGGCCTGGGTTCGATTCCCAGCCACTGGATGCAGTGCTGGTCCCAAGCCCGGAAAAATGGGAGGGTTGCGTCAGGAAGGGCATCCGGCGTAAAACCTGTGCCAAGTTGTTGTGCGGACCAGTTGGTCCGCTGTGGCGACCCCGAACAGGGAGCAGCCGAAAGCAACTTCTTCTAGTCTGTCACTATGGGACTACATCAAGTATGTCAATGAAAAAGCTATATAAATATACAACATTCATACTGTTACTCAGGTGCTATGCCATTTTGTCACTATGACATAACTGTATAGAGTATGACACTCTGCCATATGCCACATCAATAGTGTGCCATTTTGTCACTTTATAGGGTCACACTGTTGCTAAGCCATATCTGTCTATAAAGCATATGCTATTCTGCCACTATGACATACAATAACTTCATAGTGTGTCAAAGTGTTCCTTTGCCATACCAGTATAAAATATGTCATTCTGTTACTAATCATAACTGTATAGAGTAGAGTGCCATGTGGCTATGGCATGTCTACACTGACTAATCATTTTGTCACTGTGAAACACTATATGGCCAAAGGTATGTGAACATCACACCCATATGTACCCAATCTAAAACCATGGGCATTAACATAGCCTGACTCCCTTTTGCTGTTATAACAGACTCCCGCTCTTCTGGAAAGGTTATCTACTAGTTTTTGGAGTGTGGTTATGGGTATTTGTGTTTATTCATCCACAAGCCTTACATCATTAACGCTCAATACAATTGTCCGATTCCAACTTTGTGGCAATAGTTTGGGGAACGCCCCCATACGGGTTTGATGGTCAGGTGTCCACATACTTTTGTCCATATAGTGCAGCTGTAAAGAGAGTCACATTGTTGCTATGACATATATAGACTATGCCATTCTGTGACTATGACAAAGCTGTAAATATTATGTCATTCTGTCACTATGTTGTTACTATATGTCACATTGTCAATATGGTGTCAGTATGTCACATAAGTAACATAAGTATTATTACTTATAAGCAGAGATTAGTGGATACATTCATATCCCTAACCATAACCCTAGGTTACATATTTATAACTCTCTCCCCCCACACACATACACATTTCAATATTTTTTAAGGAACCAGTGACAGAATAGTTTTCCAGAATGGCTTATAACAAAGAAATCACATGATGGACCTGAACTTTGATCATCTGACTGCACAAATCATTACACATACACACAGACACAAACACACACACACACACACACACACACACACACACACACACACACACACACACACACACACACACACCCCACACACACACACACATAAAAAAACCAGGTCCTTTAATAGGTGAAAGCTATAGCTTTTAACTAATTCAGATATGAAATCAGTCAGAATGGTGAAGCAGAGTCGGGTTTAACAGAGTCTGTTTAAAAGGGATTATTAAAGCTAAAGCAATAAAAAGTCTTCACCTTATAACAGTAGATGAGGCTCAGTGCCAGTCGGGCAGATTGAGTCAGTTAATAATAGCAGGCCTGCTGTTTTTTTTTCAATCTCCATTTTTTTTCAATGTCCATTATGATGGTAATTTCAATAGTGACATGGCAATATTGGGTGGCACTATAGCTATAGACATAGACATGTTGATTTTTGCTAATTGCTTTCTAGCACACTTCCTTTATGTTGAATCATTATTAAGGATTTTTTAACATTTCACTTAAAATGCCATATTGTGATACAGCATCTGTTACAAAACATATGGCAACTACAATGCAATTAAAAATGAGCATAGACCACGAACAATAGCTTGTAACATAATCTGTGATGGGCTGGGATTATGTTTTATATTATGTTGCACCAGTTTCCAGAAATGGAAACATTTGATACATTGATGTGTGATTGTTCATAAACTATAATGTCGCTGATGGTGTGTTTATAATATGACTGTGTCAGTCTTAAGACACAGAGCTCCAGGGTTCCAGAATTACTCCAGCTAATTGTAGATATACAGTATACATATGTATACAGCCATGATATTGTGTTGGTCCCTCTTTTGCTGCAAAAACAGCCCTGACCAACTGAGGCATGGACTCCACTAGATCCCTGAAGGTGTGAAAGTGTACTGTGGTATCTGGCACCAAGATGTTAGCAGCAGATCCTTTAAGTCCTCTAAGTTGCAAGGTGGGCTTCCATGGATCGGACATGTTTGTCCAGCACATCCCACAGACACTCGATTGGATTTAGATCTGGGGAATTTGGAGGCCAAGTCAACACCTCGTTGGGCTCATCAAACCATTCCTGAACCATTTTTGCTTTGTGGCACGGTGCATTATCCTGCTGAAAGAGGTCACAGCCATCAGGAATACCGTTTCCATGAAAGGGTGTATATGGTCTGTAACAATGCTTAGGTAGATGGTACGTGTAAAAGTAATATCCACATGGATGGCAGGACCCAAGGTTTCCCAGCAGAACATTGCCCAAAGCATGACACTGCTTCTGCCAGCTTGCCTTCTTCCCATAGTGCATCCTGGTGCCATGTGTTCCCCAGGTAAGTGAAGCACACGCACAAGGCCATCCACGTGATGTAAAAGAAAACGTGACTCATCAGACCAGGCCACCTTCTTCTATTACTCTGTGATCCAGTTCTGATGCTCACGTGCCCATTGTTGGCACTTTTGGTGGTGCACAGGTGTCAGCATGGGCACCCTGACTGGTTTGCAGCTATGCAGCCCCATATGCAACAAACTGCGATGCACTGTTTATTCTGACACCTTTCTATCAGAACCAGCATTAACTTTTTCAGCAATGTGAGCAACAGTAGCTTGTCTGTTGGATCGGACCACACGGGCCAGACTTTGCTCCCCACGTGCATCAATGAGCCTTTGTCGCCCATGACCCTGTTGCTGGTTCACCACTGTTCCTTCCTTGGACCACTTTTGATAGATACTGACCACTGTAGACTGGGAACACCTCACAAGAGCTGCAGTTTTGGAGATGCTCTGATCCAGTCGTCTAGCCATCACAATTTGGCCCTTGTCAAACTCGCTCAAATCCTTACACTTGCCCATTTTTCCTGCTTCTAACACATCAACTTTGAGGACAAAACATTCACTTGCTGCCTAATATATCCCACCCACTAACAGGTGCCATGATGAGGAGATAATCAGTGGTATTCACTTCACCTGTCACTGCTCATAATGTTATGCCTGATCGGTGTATTTACATAGACAAAATTGTTGGCACCCTTCCATTAAAGAAAGAAAAACTCACAATGGTCACTGAAATAACATGAAGCTGACAAAAGTAATAATAAATAAAACTGACTAATGGAAATCAGACATTGCTTTTGAACTGTGGTTCATGAGAAAAACAAACTAATGAATCTGGCCTGGACAAAAATGTTAGCTCCCTTAACTTAATATTTTGTTGCACAACCTTTTGAGGCGATCACTGCAATCAAGCGATTTCTGTAACTCTCAATGAGATTTCTGCACCTAACCAGGTTAGCTAAAAAAAAATAAAAAATTCTTCGTCGTCATCTGCTTTGATGTCATCAAATTGTGTTTCACATTTGGAAGTATTAGATTAAGAGTTTTTCCTCTGTGTGAAATTCTAATGATTACTGATATGATAACTTGTTTGTTCATATGATCATTACTAACAGGCATGCTATAAATAATACTAGGCACCTAAATACTGTAAACCAAATAAGAAATTCATAACAATAATAAGTTTATCTCTCATAAAAAAATGAGAAAAGGAAAAAAGAAAATACATATCTACAGCTACATTGCTAACTTTTGAATACATGCTTAGGCAGAACAGCTAAGAAAATACAAATACACATAATACTGTGGGCTTAGGCCAGAAAGTACAAAGATTAAAATGGTATTGCAACATTTATTTAATACATGTGTACTGGGCATATGGTTAATTTGAATTATTAGTGAAATATAACATTAAGTAACAAAAACGTAATAAAATTATGGATGTATCATTGTGGTCTTATCACAGAACAAGAAAATAATCGGAAGAAATCAGGTTTACTATGGTTTATTCAGCGTGACAGGCACGTTGTACTGTAATCTGCGCCTCATTATGTAACTTGCCCTGTCATCAGACATCCAATAAGGGTGAGACAATGTATTTTGAGTAAAAATTGACACAAACTCAACAAAACTGTAGAAGGCACTGAGGGTCAGAATGGGCCAGGATCTTTTTTAAATGCTTCAACACTTTGCTGAGTCCATGGTTGACTATTTGGCAAAGAAAAGTGCAACACAGACTAACAAGGCATCCCTGAAATTTAGTGTATTTGGAATATACTGTGTGTGTGTGTGTGTGTGTGTGTGTGTGTGTGTGTGTGTGTGTGTGTGTGTGTGAACGGGCCCACAGCCTGCTGGATGTTCAGTCAGGATCGTAGGAACTCTCCATTTAGAAACTGAGGAATGGAACAAGAAATGGACGAGGGCTCTGTGGAATGTGTGCATGTAAAAGAATTCTCCTTTCGTCTCTCAGAATCCTTTTCTCGATTTAAGCCTCTCTGTCCAAGAAATTCCAGAAAAGCAAGAGACGAGAGTGGGGAGAGGGGTGGGGGGGCGTGCGAGACCGGGAACACAGAGCAGCGGCCGGGGGGATGTTTAGATAGGTGCAGGCTGCCACTAGGAAGTCCGGGCTCCAACATAAACACACAGCCACACAGCCCAGCGTCCATGAGTGTGGGAGAAATCTGCCCCGAACTGCCAGAGAGAGAAAAAGACAGAGGGAACGAGTGTGGGGGAGTAGGGAGGATGGGTATACGGCCACTTTCAGATTCCTACAGATTGTACATGCAGCTGATGCTGTCCTCACTGTCCGTTTTTCTACCTCTTTTTCTGGCACAAGTAATAAGCATATCTTGATAAGCTGTCTCACAAACAAATGCTCTCATACACTAACATTCTCACTCCATCCCCTCACACACATGCAGGTCACAGGTCATCTTTCAACACTGGTAAATCTTGGAAAATACAAGGGACATTTCAATCCCAATTACAGTGTATTTACCCCAACTCAGCACTAGTGTATTGTATAAACAGTGAAGTGACCTACTATGACATTTTCTGAGTGTGATACTATGGATCATCTTATGATGTCAGTAACAAACACAGCCTAAATTTGGAGTGTAGTTCTTGAGGTCAGTGTAGTTTATGTAGAGCTAGTTATGTAAATATGAGAAGTAGA